>JACXGK010000509.1:0-44290 GCA_016801125.1 Novumbra hubbsi
ATATAATTACAACCAGATCGCAACTGATACCATTACAACCAGATCACAACTGATACCATTACAACCAGATCACAACTGATACATAACAACCAGATCACAACTGATACCATTACAACCAGATCACAACTGATACATTACAACCAGACCACCACTGATACCATTACAACCAGATCACAACTGATACCATCACAACCCCCAGAAGACGCCCGCTACAGTAACAACCCCCAGAAGACCCCAGTACAGTAACAACCCCCAGAAGACCCCAGTACAGTAACAACCCCCAGAAGACCCCCAGTACAGAAAGGTGAAGGGATCTCTTTACAGTCTCACCGTTTACTTTAGAGGGGCACCCGGACTCAAATTCTTAACCTGACTGTCATTCCAAAACCATTATAAGGTCACCATCCTCATTTTGACCCATTATACGTTCCCTTTAAGTAGGTTAATCCTATTAGCACAACACAAAGGGTGTTTCTTCAAGGCTAAATACCTGGAATGAGTCACTGCCTTGCTTTATTTCCAACTAACTGAGATTTTCTTTTTTTTTTACTCCCAGAACTTCGTTCTTCCGTCCCAATCTTGTAATGTACAATTCCCAACTATGGCCTTGATTAATCTCACCTCCACATCCCTTGCTGGTTGACGATCGCACATGAATCTTTCTGGATCCTAATCGTTTTTTTTTTTTTTTTTATAAATTGGACTCGTTATGAAATTTAAGTCAGCACAGTAGTTTAAAACACCAGACCCGTATTGGACAGGTTGCGAGACTGAAACATTGCACTGCTGGGAAAGCAGAGCATGTTAAAAGCAAAGATGACTGGAATGAAGGTGGGAAGAAATTGTAATCGCTAGAAGAAGTGAACGTGAAAAGAACAGATTTAATTTTAAAATCTCTTTATTGAGTTGAGCATACACCCATACCACACGTGTGTGAGTGAGAGAAAGACTTGGCCAAATAGATATGTAATGGAATACCCACTGGGCTCTGGATTATTCTTACCAGACCACGCATCCTTTTAGTCTGTGATGAGGTTTAAACCACACAATGGTAATGCCAAGCCAGCCATTTATTTCCCCTATACAACAGTCTGTTCTTATGGGTGATCTTGAGTCTTCAAAGACTAAAGGCAAGCGAAAAACGAAGGACCTTATGATTGGAAAAAAATAAAATAAAAGTTCTAAGCGTAAAAGGACGGCCATACCTCAAACACAGCCAACCCGGAGGGCCTGTCCAGGTACCCATTAGACTCCACCACGACCCTGCGATGATGCCCATCGAACCGCACTCTGGAGATGGTGCGCAGGCCGGAGTCGGCCCAGTACAGGAGTGCCCGGGGCATGTCTGTAGAGGACACAAACATGTCACTTCACAGAGCAATTCTCTTCCGAGACCTTTTAGTATTAATGACCAGATGAATGAAGAGTCAATCATATCGGAGAATGCTTAGGAATAACGTAGATGTTTACGTGAAACCGAGCTTTGTGGTTGCCAAGTTACACCAGACGAGTTCATCAGACACGTGTATAAAAGATGACCGAACTTACCCAGAGAAATGGCGACAGGATTCCGTATGGCTGTAGTGATCAATGGCAGCCTGGCTTGTCCATCCAGGCCAGCGCGCTCAATCCTGGAAACGCTCCCACCTTCAGCCCAGAACAGGAACCTGAGAACACCAAGAGCACCCCATTTGGACCTGGCATTGACAATAGCCGTCGCAGTGAAATTTTTATTTGTAGTCCACACACAATGGAACAGATGTCGAATGATGAGTCATTGTATACAGACGTGTTCACATTTGTTAGCTCACTGAAACGATGCTTCGTTCCTGATCAAATAAAAAGGCTGAGCGCCTGCCCTCACCTTGAGCTTGACTGTGTCATTGGGTCACTGGTGGTTTAGGTCTGAACAGGGAACCAGTTTAAAGGAAAAACCAAAAACCTGTATTTGTGTGAGATCCCCCAGATGCAACTTTCAGATCCACAGAAAACACACACATTCATAAAGACTGAGGTAGACTAACCGTACTATATACTATATATACTAGGCATTTTATTCCATTTGCCCAACCAGGCTACACATGGCGGACAATTACACCAAACCTGCTTCTGCTTAATACTGCACTGCTGTGGCAGCATTTCCCCTGAGGGCAGCAGACACACTACCATCGGCCACTTTGTATTTCAACTCACATATGCAAACACCTGCACCAAGACCTTTATGCATAAACATTGACATTAATGACCAGAGTCATACGCACATACACAGACACACACGTGATGTTACCACGGAGTAGTGCACTGTAACCGGGGGGACAAATCGGTGAAGTTTACCCCACTCATGGCCCTTTAATTGGTCTACACACTGACATCTGTCAGAGTCACAAACACACGTTACCCAGGAATAGTGCACTGTAACCGGGGAACAAGTGGGTGAATTTGACCCCACTCATAGTTTCTGGACTGACCTACACACTGACATCTGTCACCCGAGTCACACATACAAACACACAGATACTCATACATACACAGACACACACAGACACACACGTTACCCAGGAATAGTCCACTCTATCCTGGGGAATTAGATTACCTTAGACTCAACTTTATCGTTACCAAACAGTTCAAGTACAATACAACAAAATGCAATAGACATCAGCAAATTTCTCAGATACACCTAAACTTTTGACAAGTGAATTACAATGACGTATTACCATCTACAGCCACACTGTAAAATGTCCTATTACTGTTTACAAGAAGACTTTTCACACGATCGAGTCAATCGCCATGGTTGGTTGCTAGGTTTTTGCTTAGCCCCTACAATACTGCTTGCAGCTTTAATAATAAATTGGATTGTAGCAATATTTAAAATGATTTAGTTTATTTCGTTAGTATCACACACGCCTACAATCTTGTAATCAGTCATGAAGCCTATTTAAATGGAGAAAAGTAGCCATTGCGCGGTTTGGGAGACTTGACTACACAAGATGTTCTGGCACTGCATTTTGCATGTCATTCGCAAGCTTGTTTGTTCACAAGTTTAAAAAAAATCAAAGTGAGCAAAGTGTCAATGTACCATTTGTAATTCACAAAAATGTGTGCAATGATCAGGGGAATAATTCTACAAGGCACGTATATAATAGTTAGACACAGAATAGGCTCAACAACCATTAAAACGGTTTTTCACCACACACGTTATCTACCAGCATTATTACACAAAGCAAAATTATGAATGCGTACATATACACAAGCAATAAACATAAATATGATGAAACATTAAATGTACTATAATTGAGAATTGATTTAAGAACCAACATGGAGAACCTCCAATTTAGCTTACCCCAACAACGGTTCCACAGCAACCGCAGTGGGCTTGGTAAGTCCTCCAATCAGGAGGCGGTCTGCAGAACCATCCAGTCGGCCCACGTTGACAGAGTGAGTTTTGGTGTTGGTCCAGTAGAGCAGCTTATGGATCCAGTCCACAGCCAGGCCCAGAACAGAACCACGGCCCTTAAACAGCAGGACAGGCTCCAGGGGCTCCACGTCCATGGAGATCCTACGGGACACACAGGAGAGAAGAAATGTATTACAAAGTAACTAAAGTCCAGAAGATGTGTGGTCAACATTAGTGTTGGTCATATGAATAAGGCCCATAAACAACCAGGAGGCTTGCCTAGCAACAACACATTGTCATGTCAAACCCCCAACTGCTTCTGTCCGCAGAGATTTAGCTCTAAGGTACCTGTAAATAGAGCCTTTTCCAGGCCTTGCCCAGTAGAGCGAGCGATTTGCAGTGAGGACCGCCAAAGGTCCTGGGCCCTGCAAGTGAGCGTCAACCTCCCTGTACTCCATCCCAGCAGTGTTGACACGCCTCACCCCCTCAGCACTGCTCAACACTAACTGAGCAACTGAACCTGCAAAAACACAACAAGCAAATCAGATTAGAGCAAAGGGACCATATTTGTTTATATTTCCGCACTTATTAACCAACTAGTCACTTAGGAGTCATTTCAACCCCTCAAATATACCAGATTCCAGGTGTAAAAAAAAAAAGTAGGACTTTGAGAGAGACTTAAATATGTAAATAAAAACAGTCACATAATGGCGACATTAAGTAAAGAATTGTGCTGACGGAAGCAATTTCTTTAAAAAGCAAAAGTGTTGACAACAGCAATATCTTCTGTCGGGAACAATGCTCTGGTTCCAGCTCATGGATAAGCATGCCACATCACACAGAAACAATGCTCTGGTTCCAGCTCATGGATAAGCATGCCACATCACACAGGAACAATGCTCTGGTTCCAGCTCATGGATAAGCATGCCACATCACACAGGAACAATGCTCTGGTTCCAGCTCTTGGATAAGCATGCCACATCACACAGGAACAATGCTCTGGTTCCAGCTCTTGGATAAGCATGCCACATCACACAGGAACAATGCTCTGGTTCCAGCTCTTGGATAAGCATGCCACATCACACAGGAACAATGCTCTGGTTCCAACCCCCACCAACAAGACAGTGTGGATCTCAAATTATTTTATGGTAGATAGCGGAACCCAGCCAATATAAATCAAGATCCTCCTTGAATAACTGGCAAAAAAGCGGTCATGTAAAATTCTCGATATGGCAGCATAACAATCAATAAATGTACATTACAAATACAACGACAAGGGTTGGTAAAATACTGAAACTAAAGTCCAGCGGGAACAGCCCCAGCGATAAGTACATGCACATCTTTCCCCAACATGTCCGGCTCTCCCTAACAGTTCTGAGTGTTTTTCATTTTGGAAGCTGATCAAACTTTGCTGGACTTTTGTCCCCCCAAAGAGCCAAAAAGCTCAAAGACAAACCAAACAATTTGACAAAATGTATCCAAAAAGACAAATGCCCAATTATTCACATGCAAGTCTGGCAACTTGTTTTAACTTGTACAGCAGGGAACATTAAAGTTTAACACGCATTTCTAAAAAAATTGGGACACAGTGTTAAATGCTAATACATTTTGAAAGTTAAATGTTTTCTTATTCTTGCTTAATTTCATTTCAGCTGCTCAATCGTTTAGGGTCTCGTTTGTTGTATTTTTTGGTTCATAACACGCCAAGTGTTTTCAACGGGTGACAGGTTTGGACCAGGACTGATACTACAGAGCTATGCGGGTGTAATACATGCAGAAGGTGTTTTGGTGTTGTCTGGCTGAGATGAGCGAGGCAATCCTGGAAAAAGACATTGTCTGGGTGGCAGCATTGCTCCAAAACCTGAATATTGTTCAGCAGTAACGGTGCCTTGTCCCTGGCATGCAGATATTTCTCAGGATTCTCTGAATATTTTAATGATATTATAGATGAGAACCCCTGTCAAATAGCAGATCCGAACTTGGATAATCGTGTTTCCGACAAAATCCCACAAAACCTCTACCAGCGAGTATGCATTTCATTATGACCGTCTTCCCTGATGTTTTTCAACGGATACTTTAACACGAAAATGGGGAGTGGTTGGGTAAAAAACAGACAGGATGTAAAAAGTGAAACTTTGGTGTACAGTATACAAGAACAAATTTGGAAAGGGCAGGGTTCTGTGTTACTAGTATTGCATAAAAGGTAACCACAAACACTCCAAGTGTGATGTAAACAAAGACAGTACTGCTTTTGGCACAAACCATTTGTCGCCAGTCATAATGTCCACAAAGCATTTCAATGTCATGAGCAAACAAGATTACACTGAGGCGCCATGTTTCATGGGAGCGACCGTCCCTCACCTTCCGCCTTGCACTCCCCGGTGCTTGGACTCATTAGGTAGCCCTCATCGCATCCACATAGGAACGTTCCGTTGACATGTGTACATAGCTGACTGCAGACGTCAGCATCAAGGCACGGGTCGATTTCTAAGAAAAGAAAGAGAGAGTGTGCATTTTGCCATCATATCAACAATCTATTACAGAGAGGAAATCACTACTTTTTACACGGAATGTTTTGTTTGCATCAAATAAGCGGAAGTGGAGATTCCCACAGGTTTTGATCAGCATCTTCAAATGGAGAAATTACCAAAATTCATAGCAGAGCACCAGTGTGACCAGTAACCACATGACTCACCCTCACACTGGAGGTCATGAACCGGTGTGACCAGTGCCCACATGACTCACCCTCACACTGGAGGTCATGAACCGGTGTGACCAGTGCCCACATGACTCACCCTCACACTGGAGGTCATGAACCGGTGTGACCAGTGCCCACATGACTCACCCTCACACCGGTGTGACCAGTAACCACATGACTCACCCTCACACTGAAGGTCATGCACCAGCCTCATGCCAGCTGGGCAGTCACAGAGGAAGCCCATTGGCTTGTCCACGCAGAGGTGAGAACAGCCACCATTATTGACCAGACACTCGTTCTGATCTGGGCCAGGAGAGATACAGGTTCAATGAGAAAACATCACACCTACAAGGCCCAGTAAAATGGACTAGGCTTTCAGAAGGCCAGGAATGCACATCATTAAATATATATATATATATATATAAATCTTAGTTCCCCTCTCACAATTATATTTAATACAACAGATGTAACGCAAATTCTGACACTCCAGCCATCAGGGGATACAGCAAAATGTCTTGAAAAAAAGTTTCCCTAATGTAAATCAAGCAGCCTAAAATGTGATATGAATGTGAATGTGATGTGAGAAGTTATTCTGCCCCCAGCTGGTCGTTGGAGAGCGGAGCAGAAGACCACAGTTCACTAGGCCAGTTAGTCCCTCAGTCTGCATTGTGCAGGTTTCTGTCCACCAATCAATGCAGATACACCAGAAACAAACCCACAGCGGTTATATCTCACCGCAGTTGTCCTCGTCACTCCCGTCGGCACAGTCGGTTGAGAGGTCACACCTCCAGGAGTGAGGAACACACTGGCCATCCCCACAGCTGAACTCGGCGCTGGCGCAGGTGTGAGGGGTCACGGGCGGGCGAGAGGGACACAGGTACGCGCCCTCGTCCTGCCCACGAGGGCAGTCGCGTCGACCGTCGCACAGCTTGCCCCGGGGAACACACGTCCCTGGCCGCTCGCAGAGGAACGTGTCGGCCGCACAGTCCTGACAGGCGGCCTCGTCACTGCCGTCCCCACAGTCGTCCACACCGTCGCAGCGGAGGCCACGGGACAAGCATCGCCTATCGGAGCAGGCAAATTCATCCTCCTTACATTGAAATACACCTGAGGGGAAGCGAGAGTCCACAGAGCGAAATTAGTCACCGCCGTTATTGGCGGAATCAAAATCAGCAGTACGACCCCACAAAGGTGTCAAACAGTACCAGCCGATCCAAACATGTCCGGGTAAACAAGTGACATCACAGAACTTGCGTGAATTTCATCACAGCAACTCAAAATGTGACTCATCCAGGAACAGTGAACACACTCTGGCCACAATAGACAGGGCATTGTCCTGCACGAGGAGGAACCCAGGGCCCACTGCACCAACATAAGGTCAGACCACGGGTCTGAGGATTTAATACCCAACAGCAGTCGGATACCGTTGGCTAGCATTTGCAACCCTCCGAGGACATGCCTCCTCAGACCATCACTGACCCATCGCCAATAAAAACAGTACATAACCTATAACTATACATCCGTTATTAAACATCCTTCAAACAGGCTGTCAGTTTTGTAATAACACAGCTCTGCCAAACATGAGGTGTATGCATTTTTCTTTGGTAAGCCTGCATTTTCTGTTTGGTGTTACGCTTTAATCTGCCTGGAATTCGTAAAGAGTTTCAGATTTTGTCAATAGGCTCAGCTTAATTAAATGTGTCCGACACGTTTTAAGGTGATCCGATTTGACTGGGCGGGATAAAAAGAATGTGTACTTCACACTCTACAGAGCTGTGGTTTCCATTCTTAACTTGTGGCACTGGTACTCCCTGTTCCAGAACTCTTCCCATAGTTATGTGCCTACTGTTCACACAAACACTGGGCATATGCGTGTTCCCCTAAAACACAGTCAAAAGCAGAAACCACAAAATTGCAATATCACAGGCAATTAACATATCAATATTGTATGTATATTTGACCTTGATCCTATTTATATTGCACTGCAACACAACATTTGCCTAGGGTCAGTTTGGCAGCAGGGCCACACAATGACACCGGTGGTCCAACACACATTTCCCCACAGATATAACCAGATGCCAGAATGACAGCTTGCACTCAGACTTGAACTATTAGCTGGAACAAATACAGTTAAACATTAACTCACACATTTACAGGTGGCAGACAACCCTATGTGAATTCCTTAATGTTTTAACTCAAACAACTATTTACCATAGCCAAAAGTGAGAATAAATGCTCCAAAAAATATATATTACAAAAAACTAAGACCAAAAATAATTATATTTGCCCTAACTTGTGCAGCTGCTGGTCTGTAATGTTCTAGAGGTACCTAGAGCCAGAACATCCTGCTCAGAAGGGGTCTGGTCAGTCTCAGAAGTTCTAAAAAGACTGATTTTGAATATTGAGGTTTATAACAGCATCCACGCCTAAAGGTCCAGGGCTATTATCATGAATCTCTGTTAAAAACAGAGAAGAAAAACGCATAAGAGACTAAACAAGACACTCACGGATAGCACGAGACAAAATACATGGCTTTAAACACCGGTGTTATTTACACAGTGGCCTCGGATTTTTTTGTTGGTTTCTCAAAGACAGAAACAAATGCTAAGCTAACATTGAAAAATCTTTGGAGAAGAGACGACATATGTTGAATGCAAACTGTGTTGGGAAATGCTGCATCCAATTATAATATTCACTGAACCCTGACCAAGGAAAAACATATCCGCTGTCACTCACTGCAGCGGACTTCATCACTGCCATCCTCACAATCTCTGTCCCCATCACACACCCAAAGATCGGGGATGCACCTCCTGTTTCCGCACGTGAACTCGGTCTGCGCACAGGTAGGCAGGTCGAAAATAGCTTGTGTGCCTGCAAATCGAGAAATACTTAGAGGTGACCCACTCTAAAACTAGAGGGATATGAAAATAAAATCTTAAATAGTGGCTAAATAAACGTTGAATGTACTACTGTCTGTTAGTCTTAGCTGTAAAAAAGAAGACAACAAAAAAAAGAAAAACGTCAAACATTTGAAAACGAGTATTTTTATAACATGAGGTACCACGTGCGGCTGAGTTAGCAATCGAATCGACACGTCATAAAAAAGATGCGAAGCAATCGACTTCAATGCCTTGCACGTCTCTGCACAAGCTAGCGAACATTACAAGCGACACCAACGCAACATGATAACCTAATGCAGCAAAATTGCACACATATTTAAGTGTCATGATTACCTTACCCAAAATAAGATGGAAAGTTAAAAACTGAGTAAGAAGAAGCATTCTACCAAGGTGCCCCACGCTATGTCCTCAATTGTGCAGTTCAGACGCGCATGGGAATGACGTAATGACGAATAGCTGTGTTGCGAACTGTTCTGACCAGACCTGTTCTGTGACGCTGAAGTCGTTTCTGTGTGTAATGGTTGCATGCGGTTACTTAAATAGCTTCCCTCTGCCATTCATTCCCGAAAAAGGCATAATCCGGCGTTTGCATCGATACGTTGCCCTGCGCAACATTTTATTTATTTTTCATGTGGTCATTAAAACAGAAGGATTCCAGCAGCATAGAAAGGTAGCCTATGGAGCCACGTTTTCAATATATTTATTTTGCTATATTTAACCCAAACCTTTGAAAGTGGGATGGTGATCTACGTGAAAATAAATATGGTTTTCCAATTGAGGCAAGCCTTGCAACCAGAAGAGATTATTAATAGTGTCTGATTATTGTGGCATCAGTGTCCTCCAAAACATTAATAACCTGGCCCTTAGTCTGAGACCATAATGGTCCCACACACAACCATAAGGTACATGTACGTTACTTTAACTATTTGTTAGTCTTTGAGAACCCAACAATTTCAGGTAGAAGTTACAAAAACACAACATAGGGTGCAATTGGAGGTTTACAAACCGAGACATTGGGCCACAATTAAATTAATAGAGAAGATATCTGATGTTTTTTCTATTTTAGGAACATACGTTTCCATATTGGGGATACCCGGGCATAGTGCTGAGTGACAGCTGCCCTCCTGTAGGGGTGGCACAGCCAAGAGACCATAGGTGGCATGACAGATTCAGTTGGAACATATCGTTTGTAGGGAAGAACAGGGTGGAGTCCAAGAGACACAGGGGTTGTAGAACGTGATAGAGGGGTCTTGGAGCAGACAAGCCTTCCCCAAGAGATAGAGCAGCCCCCTCATAGATCCATGGAAACCAAGTGTCCCCAATATGTTAGAGAATTCCCTAAAACATGTGTTCTATGACTTTTCCCTGGCTCTCAAGTCCTTGCATATTACCATATGTTTGATTAGGTTTGGTTATTTCTATGACTTCCAGTAGTGATCTCAAATTTATTGACAGTGAAAAAAAGGTTGAGATGTGTCCAAGTGGCCATGTCCCACAGAGGATTTTGCAACAGTAATAAAGACTACTGCTGAACATACAAGATGGGTTTAGGAATAGTTTAAGGAACACAGAAAAAATCCTCATAAACACTAGCAACTTTGGAGATATTCATCAGGTCCCAAAAACACAATTGAATCACTAACTAAAGTTATTATTATTCAATATTTGAACGAGAAATGACCCAAGTTTCCAAACACTACATAATTTATTAACACTTCCATATTTTACAGGATTTGAACAACAGGGATGGCAACATTGTGCTCTGCTGTATAATATGTTGTTGTTCAGAGGTATGGCTGGTCTGTGGACAGCTTGAGGTCCCTGGGAACATTACCAGGTTTGACAGGATGTTTTGCTTGGCCCTCCACAGCTCGGCTGTAGAAGAATGAGAGCATATGTTATTGTTGGTACATCCCAGTTAAAATACAGCCGAGTAACCGGTGACTTCTTCAACTATGCCTCTGCGCAAGATCATAACAATCAGTAACGCACATGCACTCAACTTTGACCTGACTTGCCAGAGGAGGGCAGGCTTCTAACTGCCGTAGGCCCAGCCCAAAATTTAGCCCTATGCCCCACGTCTATGCCAGGGGTCTTCAAAAATCTTACCCTACGAGGTCCGGAGCCTGCTGGTTTTCTGTTCTGCCTCATCATTAATTGCACCCACCTGGTATCTCAGGTTTAAATAAGTCTCTCATTAGGGTGTTGCAATGAAAACATGGAGTTGAACTGGCTTCAAGGTCCAGCATTGAAGACCCCTGGTCTATGCACTTAAACCAGTGTTTGACTGGTTTAAGTAATATGGTGGATCTTACTTCTAGCCTATCAGAGGGCCAGGTGGAGCAATTACCAGAATGCTTACACCTGTCAAACCATTTCGTAGTGCATAAGGTATAGATGGCCTTTGGAGTTGGGCAAGAGTCTTGACATTCCACTCTGGCATAACCCTTCTTTATGACCCACTTACCCAGCAGTCAGGGCCTTCTGACTGGACATCACAATTGTAGGTGGTGCAGACTCCCTGCGACCATCTCTGCTATTATAGTAATTGAAGGCAAACTTGTGGCTGGGACCAACTGGAAGTTTGGGGGGAAGGTGGGTCCTAAGAAAATCATGTAAACATTGAAACAAATAATTGCGGAACACTTATAAGCTGAAAGTGTGAATCTATTCCTTTTTAACAGCACAAATAAGATAGTTGCAACATAGGTGCAATACCTGTAGACTAGCCTACTTCTTAGGGTAATGGATTATTATCTATCAAACCTGCTATGTGTGATCAGTATAGAATAACTAATACTCACCTTTTTGAAATCTCACCGTAACGCAATTGAAGCTTTGCTTGGAGATCGTGCTATGAACATATGATCACGTCAATAAATACCAGTACATACCATACCAACTCGATTTACAAAACGATATTTAAGTTTATGTATTGGACGCATTTGCTGTGTCCTTAAGCAGTGTGGCAGGCTGCAAACTCTTCAAATATGTTGGCAGTTAGAAATCACTTGGCATACAACATTACAACAATGGTGCTTGCTATAGAAAAGCAATGCTAATAGCTTACCCCCGATAAAATATTTCTGAGCCTCTGGATAATTTTTGTTGCAGTCGCCATTGTTGTCAAGGGCAGAATACTTCTTCTACGTTTAAGAGGGTGAATTGACGCATTCATGTGCCATTGCTGACACCTACCGTTCTGGAGCATTATACGTGGAACCAAATAGTTGCCAAGATCGTAAACATCGAAATCCAGTCGACCAGGCAGAACCTCGCTGGACCTAGCAAGATCCATTTAGGCTATATTATTGGCGCGTGGTTGTTAGGAAACGCCTAGTCTGTAAAGCTTACAAAACATATTATAACAAATTCTATACACGTTTTATTTTCTTATCATAAGACCGTATTGGAGAAATCGACAGAACATACTGCATGGCCACTGAGCATCTTCTACTTATAAGTGAACATTTTAAAATGTACAAGTGGCACTTTTACAATGTTGAACCTATAATTTTGGTGATGTAATTTGGTTGATTTGTACAATATATCGGACAATAAATTATGATATAGCTCATTACCTGTTTTTTAATGTACACTTTTGCTCATCTTTATTAATGGGGTACAACTGTAATGTTTGCAATATGAGACCACCATGACCACACTTATGGTTCAGTCCACCACAACTAGACTACAAGCACTTCAAATGTATGCATCCTAACAAAACTACACAGATGAATCCACATTTAAACAGCAACACTGATTCAACACTTAATTTACAATTCATTCACATAAACAAGTATTTGACGTTACAACATAGATCCGTACAGGAATCCTTCATAACCAGGTACTTGTCACAAGTTATATGGTCGCTTGGTACATCTGACTGGACCGTTGTCAGTATATGTTACTGACAGCAGAAGGGACTTCACTTGACAGAATGGAATACTTTGTGTGCCACCTAGGGGGAAATAAATGAAATGTAAAATGTTAGTTCACATTTTATAAATACGATTTGTTCTACTTTGATCTTCCAAAAGCAGCTAATTATCTCAAAATGTGAGTATATGATCTTCCTCTACTACAACTTGAGGGAGCAGCATGCTAGCATAGTTTCATTCAAAACATCTGAGAATATTACAAAATGTGGTTGTTTAAGTGTTTACTCAGTAAATGCATTAGTTGTGATGTAAAAACAGGGTATTCCTTCCGCTAACTATATATTGTAAAGGTATTATACGCAACTATTTTATCTGTAAAATACATCTGTAAAAGAATGCATCTGTGATGCATTAAAGCTTATTGTCATTTTGTTATTGTGCTACTACTTTTGTTGTATTAGCTTTTATTTAACCAGGAACTTTTATTGTTGTAATCAACGGATGTGTGGCTTATCTGACTCCTTTCTTAAAGAAACTGTTAAACAATTTTACTATCCAGGTTTTTCAGGAGATAATACTCCTTGATCTTCAGTAAGGTGAAAGATGTGAACTGCTAGCATCCAGAGGGGGTCCAAACATCTGCTTGTTCTGCGTTTTCATGGTGACACTACAGTTGAAAGGAATTACATAAGGAAAGAATCTCTCTGAAGACTTGAGCCACTGATGACGACAGTCTGTGTAGATCTCACATACACAGTGGTCTCTTGCGTGGAGGAAGTCAAAAAGTTCCTCAGTGCAGTCCTCTGCGGTTTCGGACTTGGAGGCTACTCTGGATTCGCAGTCCTCCAGTTTCACCCGGGTGTGGACGCAGTGCTCTGCCTGAGCACACTTCTCCCGCACAACGTCAAGGGGGTCCTGAAAAAGAAGAACCACAGCACCTAAGAAGAAATCAGTTATTCTCTATCCATTTATCCTTGTTCCAAATCTGATTGTCCTATCACCTGAATGTTTATCAAGTAGGAATCGAGGGACCTATTGATTTTCTGGTCAAATGTTATGTTTAGACACTTTTCAAAGTGAGGTAACAGAACAAATAACCTCGCCGTTTTAGGTAAGGTTTAAGTAACATTACATACCACCATATCTTGTTCTTCTTCCTCTTCCTGAAAAAAAGAACAATATTAAACCACTATACAAATTAGTAGCTATATAGCTATATTAAGCAGCTATAGCTAACAGATAAGCCATCAGCTAACTACGTTACGGACTAGCTAGCAAGCATTACGCCTTGAAAATGTGCCCGTAAATTACTTAACCAAATAATAAACTGAAATAAGTGAATGGATGTATTACATCTTCAGGTTCACCGTTTAGGGTAATTTTCTCTTCAAAAACCATGTTTTGGTGATCTTGTCCTGGCCTATCTAACTGTCAGATCAAAAATCAGATGTTGGACCCGACGATGGAGCTTATTGGAGGACAGACCAGGTCACTAACCGGATGTTATCGCGTAACGTTAATTCTTCTACATTCATTAAATGTCAAACAATTCAGTCAACGCGCAATACTGCCACCTTGTGCATTGCTGTAGTTACATAATGGTTCACCAACGACTATTTTCGCACTGCAGAAACAATAAATAGTTGGGAGTCTAGTTTCCAAACTGCTAACAGATTTAATATAATTAATTTATAAGAAAACAGTTTTAAACCGCCTGTGGTTATATTTCATGTCAACCAAATGAACTCCCCCCATTAGCAAAGTAAAGGTATTGTTTATGGGACATTTGGATGGTATTCGTACATGAGATAAGTATAAAACAAAGTTGCACTAGCAAGTTGATATTTTATGCATATTTTATGTGTATATAATGCATAATGATTCAGGAAATGTTTTCCTACCTGAAAATGCTGGTTTGAACTGTGTGGAATTTAACGACCATTAAATTACAAAGGAATTTAGATTGCCCTGCAATTGTTTGTAGATGGGCTTGAGTATGACATTTCTTTAATGGTACTGATGATATCAAGGTATACATGATACATCTTAAGATATAAAGGAAATACGTTTTGGGGAATAAATGTTGTGAAACACAATCATTCCACTATTACCGCAGATATTTTATGCTATTATGTTATATATACATATAATATTATCGGTGGGAGTGTTTGTTTAGTATCCAAAATATGGCAAAGGCGGGGCTTTGACCCAGCCCAGAGTCTTTTACGTAATTAAATTGATCAATCCTTTCAAATGCTAAGGTAGAAAAACATACACTGAAAAAGGAGTTCAGGCCTGTTCAAACGTTAAAGAAAAACATAAAATAAAGGTAAAAATAGTTAATTTTTGCTAAAAAATCTGCTGTTTGATATATTTGTATAGTGTAGCTTAACATATGGTGGCGCATCTGTTTAATTTATTTTCATATCAAAAAGAGTGCTGGCTCTAACCTTTTGGGGGCCCTAAGCAAAAATCCATATGGGGCCCCTTCCCCAAGCAGTCAGAGGCTTCCTAGCGGATGGGATCAGTTGTAGACATCCCCTTTAGTAGCACTGCACAGACCTCTTTCCCTAGGGATTCATATTTGGGTGAAATTCCACTAACACTAATTTGTTTTGGAAGGAATTAGCATTATTAGTAACGTCCAAATTCATGAAACTATGCGTCGCAAACCACAACAGCTGCATTGCAAGCGGAAACCTATTTCAAAACACATGCAAATAATGCAATATTCAGGCTGGGACAGAGATGTCTTTTTGTAAAGAATGTTGTTATGTGCCTTCAAAACCAACTCAGGGAAAATGTACTTTTACCCAAATATGAATATAGATCAAACTATTAATTTAAGGGAATTTGTAAAGCCCAAATAAAACCGTCAGTCCTTCACTCTATCCTTGGTCCTACGTCTGCCAATTGCAGTGTAGCAAGCTGTTGGACCTAAAAGGAGGTAGGGGTTTTGGCTCCGTGATTTCATTACCCCTTTATTTCCTTATTTTCTATAACATTTTTTTTGTATTGTTTATTGTTGTTAATTATTAACTGGAGATCATCTCATCTTTGTGTTCCAGCGCATTTTCCCAGTGCAATCGTGCAATGATAATTAGAACACATCAGATGTATCTATTTACACTTGTTGTTCCATTGGTGATTAAATTGGTTATTTATATTAAAAAAAAAAATCGATTGTTTTTAAGCAAAATAAAGGAAGAACCGTTTGGGAGCCAAACAAGAGCCGGCTCACTGAAAAGACTCGAGTCGTGCTTATGCCCAATGCCCATCACTAGCAACCGGTGGTGTCGAGTGCCGTTAGTGTAGTGTTGGCAAATACTATATCTGAATTTGTTTTAGGGGTACGACTTTGTATCCCCGTGCTGCCGATCAATACGTTCAAGTTTGGAAATGTAAGGATTGTTTGTTGGTTGTCCAGGTCGTCGTTCAATTGAGAGGTTACATTTGACAGCTCGCCGCCTGGGAAAGGGAGCTCATTTACCTCCGCCGCGCAGATGACGGCGACACAAGAAGCGGGTTTGTTTACTCCTTTTTTATGCATTTTTATGTGGAGCAAGTTAGCTATGATGTTAATTCGTGAATTGCTGTAGCTTACTGTTATCGAGGCATTACATTTTCCTTTTAGCGGGGTGATGCTGTTGTTTGTCATCGAGACAGACATTCTTATGAGCTGACCGAAGCTCATTGCATTTTTATCTGGTTAGAACGACTTTTGATGTGTTCTCTTTTAAAGCCGAGTGTAATGCTGATGCAACCATCTTAACTTGCTTTTTGTTGCAATATTAACCATGCCATCTTCTAACCGTATGCATACGAATCCACGTGTAAAAGCTAGCGGGTCCTAACTACGATCGACTAACTATAAACGTAATTTAAACATGTGTATATTTTCTCGGTATTTGGGCGTGGACATGATTCGTTGCACATGGCAACACAAGTGTAGATTCCATTGCACGAATGTCTGCTTATCACACACTCACAGACTACACACACACACTCTCTCTCTCTTATGTTCTCTCTATTGTGGTCTAGCTCTTGTGTCCTGGCTATGTATATGGCAGTAGTCATGGTATCTATACCAACAACAGCCTTCTTTACACCTCCCTGAAAACAGGAACACCGCAGAAGAACAGAACCTTGTACCCTTACTTTAGCTTGTCTCAAGTTCACCTATAGCAGGATCTTCGTACAGTTTAATAATTAGCTATTAAGCTGTTTTGGCACCTTCTGTATCTGTCGGGTCGTTATTTGTGTTGACTGTATTTGTGTCCCAGTGCCATTAGGCTAGCTTTTGGGACCGATGGATTTATTGAGGGGGAGAACAAGTTTAAAAACCCTGTACAAACACAAAATGTGACTACACTGCATATTTTATTTAGAATACCAAGAAAACATTTCCAATGTGTTCTTATGAGATGAGAGGAAAGTGGAAAGATTAGAAGTTCTGTTATAAGTGCAGCCACAGGCAAAGACAGGTGAACTTGGTGAAAAACTGACCCTAAAGATGGAGATGGGGAGTAGAGCTTGTTTAAGTATCTACTTAAAGGCTATACTATACTATACTGTTATGAGGATTGGGTTGCGATGAAGGATAACTTGCTGAGAGGCTTTTGGAATGAATAGTGGATTAGAGATAATTGCTGTAGAATGGGTTCCACTTTAATCAAGGTTAAGCTCATAGAGAATCCGACCACGACTGATTCTACCCCAGCAACATAAACCGTTTGGTTACTACTGTTGTAAAAGCTGGTGATGGTTTGGGCACTCTTCCTATTCGTGCTTTCATCTCTGTCCTCTGAAATTGCATGTCACGACATGCTCTGGCTTCCTGTCTGTCTTTCTGAACACCACATCCTCTCGCAGCTCGCCTTTACGTCGTCATGGAGCATCTCTGCAGTTGTAATTTCAGTTGGAAGTTGCCACTAAGAACTGGTCTAAGCTTAGTTTTGCGGTCATCCCTATGAAACCCAAGCCGACTGGCTTTAGCCTCAGCGCCTTGCAGTCAGATCTGGGTTTGGTAACTCCAGCCTTTTCTCGTGACATCAACGCTGCCCGTGCTGTAAGCAGGCCAAATGTTCAGGCCTTGCAGCAAGCAAATTACTGAGACCTTATTTTATTATTTTCTGAGAAGAGAGAACGAGAGGGAAGCATGATGTGCTGTAGATTTACTGGATTTGAGATGACACCGGAGGGCATCTATCCGTGCCGATTGAGACTTAACTGTGAGTGTAGGGATGGGCCTAGTGGCCATGACTCCCCATTTTTACAGGAACTCTACATCAGAATCGCTCTTTTTAATCCGGGCCCTTATTTTCTGAGGCTGTCTGCCTTTATCATCGCAGCCCTTATTGCCTGCTCGTTCAATCTCTCATGACAAACTTCTGATATCCCTCTATTTTTATTATCCCTCACTTCAAAGGGGGTGATGGACTAGACCCATACGGCAAACTTCTATCTTGCCCT
Source organism: Novumbra hubbsi (assembly GCA_016801125.1). Lineage (NCBI taxonomy): Eukaryota > Metazoa > Chordata > Actinopteri > Esociformes > Umbridae > Novumbra > Novumbra hubbsi. The sequence goes on from JACXGK010000509.1 coordinate 18,346, forward strand.
GCCTATATAACACTTGAGTGTCTGATGAACAAACCCACCCGGTTGACTCCCACTGTGTTCCCTCTGCAGTGTTGTTAGGCTTTAGACCTGGGCCATAGTTGTACCTCGGCTACGACAGAAGTACCAACTGACAACATAAATGCTGCAAATAAAACAAGCAGTTTTTTGTAGTCAGTCACCATTGCTGTGGTTTTGCTTGCATTTGGGTTCTGGCAGTGTACAAATCCAACATGTGAAAACAGACATGCCAAGTGAATTTGATGAGGTCAGCTGTTATAGATGAGCGTGTGTGAGTGAGATTCTGCCAGTGAAAGCAGTGTAGTGTCTCACTGTAGCCTGTATTGACACCCCTTTCTGTCTGTCTGTGTGTGTGTGTGTGTGTGTGTGTCTCTCTCTCTCTCTCTCAGAGATGTCTCGCCGTAGCATGAGGCTCGTCTTAGGGGGGTACTACAACCAGTCCTCCGAGGATGAAGAGTCCTCTTCGGTTTCCTACAAGGAGAGTCCTGTAAGGTGTGTGTGTGTTACATGTTGTAAGTTATAGTTGCTGTAACACAATGTCAGGCTGGCTCTTCTTTGTCCCCTCTGTGTTCCTTATGAATCTTTTCCATCTCGTTCTTAGGGTTTTTTCCAAGAGGAAAACGGTGGGTCGTAAAGTGGCCTCTTCTCGCACCTCCAGCAGGGCCAACAGTGTTGCTAGCACCTGTAGCATCTCTAGCAGCAAGGCTAGCACAATGGATCCACCCGCCAATACTCAAGGCTACAATGGTACGCGTTTTTAAACCCTGGTTCATTATATGGATGGGAAGGTCAATCAGATATTCACATTTTCAAAATGACTTTAGTATTCAAACACTTGTTGTTCATTTTGCAAAGAAATACAACATTGAAAATAGATTTAGCATACAATGATATACCATGATAATGTAATTTATTTACGCAATGTTTGTAAGTTCTTTCTTGGTTTCATGCACTCTTTCACATGTCTAAAAGCAAAGCCAATTTCAGAAGTTTGGTCATATAGTTGTTTCTGATTGCCCCAGTGTATACTAAAATGGAGAATTAAATTGCTTAATGAATGAAAATCCAAGGTGTGTGAATCTCACACATACTAAGTTTGAGGAAGTCTGACAAGCTGTCATGGACTGCTGCGTTTGGTTGTCAGGTAGGCTTTTTGGCTGTTTATAGTTCACTATTATGGCTCTTGAACGCAGGCGGTCACTTTGTCTCTTCGTCCCCTTAGGTTTTTCAAGTTTGGTCCAAAGACAGACCTGCCAGGAAGCTCCCCGGGAGGCTCCACCCCTGACCCCGGCCCCCAGCCCAAACCCAAGTACCAGCTCCTGGAGCTTCACCTCTAGCCAGACCAGCAATGTCCTGAGACCGAGTGCTGCTGTGGACAGCTCTGGTTACTCCTCCTCAGAGGCAAGACAATACAAAGGGTATTCTGGAAACTCCCTTCCAGGTGGACAGCGGGTTAGTGCACACCACAGGTCTGGCACCGGCAAAAGAGGCATGATTGCCGGCACCCGCCTGAGTGAGTAGCGTCATGCTTTCATTAGCTTGTTTCCTTACATTTTTTGATAGCTGGTTCATAAACAGTCTACTTTACCCGTAGCTTGTTTTTAGGCATTAGCTGGGCTCTGCGTGGTTTGTTAGCGTGTCTGTCTGCAAGCCGACTGTTTGTTAGCATTAGCATTAACTCCTGTCTCCTCCTGTAGTCCTTCCGTTTAAACCAGCTGTTGTGGCGAAGGCTATTTTAGCTGCCCTTCTGTTCATCCTCTTGATCTTTGGTGAGTGACATCACATCCCAGGATTAGAGTCTGCGGTTCTGCAAAACTGCCATGAAACAACTGCACAGATACGTTGTTAGTCAATGAATGGAATGCCTAATAATATCTACTGAGAATTGAGTCGCTGAGAGAGCGTGCAGGACCACAATACCAGAAGTACTACACACAGCGATGATGTTCACCCGTCCAAATGTTTTCTCGGTCAGCGTGTGTCTGATTTCCCAAACCTGTCCTGTAAATTAATGTGCAGAAGTGTTCATGTCTGTTCCCACCTCTCGCTAGTCTGCTGTCGCCTCGTTTCCTTGGTATGGTTTGTGCCTACTGAGTCAAAGACCCCGAACCAACCGATCATCGCCTCGACCCCGACACCTGCCTTCAGTCCTCCTTCCAAGGCTATGGTAGGATCGGATTGGACCGCGTGCCTGCCAGTCACCCCTCTTTTGATATTGATTTGGTGGTGGGATTCTGTGGTCATACACTTGGTGAATTCCTGTATTGAAGAATAAAGGCTTGTTTGTCGAAACTCTACGCAGGACAAGGCTACCGTGTTCGATGCTGTGCTGGTGACAAAGATAAAAAACATCCTGGTAAGCGAGACAGACCGTGAACACACAAACTGTCCTATATTTGGGTCAACTGACAAGTGCGATTGTGCCCTGTTTGTTTTCCTACAGAGAGAAGAAATGCTTGAGAAACAAGCCTACCAGCAAGTGTTTGTTACAGAGGTGAACGTCGTACACACCACTACAGTAGTCTATGCAATAGGTTGTCATTAGGAAAAACCGCCAGGAAATGAAGAACAAGGGCACAATTCTAGATAGCTAGAGGAGTGTAACAGAGAAACGTCTGAAACTAGATGAGGTGATGCCTGTGATTGTACACATACCACATGGTCTCTCTCCACTTTCCCGTCAAAACCAGAACTTCTGCTAGTCAACCACAGCACGAAGGGTGATGGTGTCATTTACCTAAAGCAGGCATCAAATAAAAGTCAGAGCCGGGCTGATCGAAATATCCTGTGTTTATGCTTTATCTGTGCGTCCACCAAAAAAATAATAACTTTGTCAACTGAACGCAAGTAGTTTTGAACTATGACAGTATTGTATAATCGGATATGTGTACGATGGGGTCTTTGTGCTTGTAAATCCCAACAGACTGTTGAGAGGCTGCAGGTGGAATTGAGGGACGTGAGGTCAGATGTGAGGGATGTGAAAATGAGACTGGACAGGTGAGTGTGGCTGGACACTTTCAGAAACTGCACCTAGATGCTGCCCCCCCCCCCTTAGGCGCTTGGGAAGCTTTGAAGTGATGGAATGCATTGGTCATTCGTAAAAGTATGGCTAGTAATATATAGTTCTAAGTGGTGGCCACCAATATTGAAATCAGCTATATAACCAATTCTGAGTAGCCCGTAGGCTCTGAAGTAACTTGGATTAAGCGAAAACGTGGTCGCACTTGCACGAGACTCTATGGCCGTGACGTATTTCATGTTTTTTTTTAGTATGGATCCATTGTACTGGGAGCCTCGTTTGAGCAAGCAAGAGGCCGTCTTCGCCACACTTAAGGACGAGCTCAGTTACCATGCCACGTACATCAGGCAGAGAGTGGTTGCCCTGGAGGAGCAGAGTGGCAAAGTAGTTACAGTACCCTCTTTACAAACACAGTCAAATGTTGTCCCGTGTAGCACGGTGCAGTGCCACGTTGGACCTGGGTGGCGTGAACGACGAGCCTCCGTAACCCCAATGGCTGCTGTCTGCTTTGTAGCTGGAGCAACTGGTCCACTCTCTTCAGAACCGGCCCGCCCCGGCCACCGTCACCGCCACGGACCCGACCCCTGACCTCCAGGAAGCCGTGGCCAAGTGGCTGAGGGAGAACGTGCCCCCGAGCGAGGCCGCGGCGACCCCCCCGCTGGCCGACCGGATGCCGAACTTCGCCCTGGAGTCCCAAGGCGCCAGCCTGGTGAGCACGCGCTGCTCCGAGACGTACCGCATGGGCTCGGCGTGCGTCAGCTTCCTGGGCGTGCCCCTCTGGTACCCCTCGGAAAGCCCTCGCACCGTCGTCCAGGGCCACGCGCTGCGGGCGGGAAGGTGCTGGCCCTTCCAGGGGGCGCAAGGCACGCTGGTCATCGCCTTGTCTCACCCCGCTCGCATCACCCACGTCACCCTGGAGCACCTGCCCCTCCTCCAGGCCCCCTCTGGACGCATCGACAGCGCGCCCAAGGCCTTCTCGGTCTACGTGAGTCACCCCTGAACTACGACCCCTTCCTTTCCTGGCACACTGTGACACTGTGTGGTCCACTTGTGAACCGGGGCCCAGTTGAAGTCCAGAATCCCAGTTGGGCCACATGTAACGGCTCTGCCTGTTGGAGGGTTCTTGGAGCCGTGTTTGACCACTCCACTCTGCCTGTCAAAGTTAAACTCGTGACCCGTCTGTCCGTGCAGGGAATGTCCACTGAGACGGAGGAGGGAACACTCCTGGGAACCTTCACGTATGACCAGAATGGCGATCCAGTGCAGACGTTCCGCGTGCCAGTAAGTCGGGGTGGAATTCATTACTGCACGCCGTTCAAAATCCAGTTCAGCATCTTGCTACAGAACATGTGAAATGAGTCACTGTCCCACGTTCTCTTTCAGAACCCTGACGAAACTGTTTATGAGTACGTGGAACTGCGCATTCTGACCAACTGGGGCCACCTGGAGTACACGTGTGTCTACGGCTTCCGTGTGCATGGTCACATGGCTTCTTCCACATGAGGGGTGCTCCGTCCACCACAGCCAATAGCAGACTTCAGGCTTCGCTTGCGTATTTCTTTAGCAAAGTGTTAATACATGTATTTATTTGGAACAATCAGGGTGGTTAACTAACTGGCCTCTGTGCAAGGTCGTAAAGGGGCAGGGTTAAATATATTGATTTTTATTTTCATGCATCAGTTTTAGCCTAATTGCTCTCGGACTGGATAGGGTATGATGAACAGAATTAGTGACACTGGATATCAGAGCACGAGAGGGCCTAAATAAGCTGTCTAGCTGCAGGGGACTTTGGGCAGGCAGACAGGCAGGCAGACAGACATGTTCTGTTCTGGCTCCCATCATACTCATGGCTTTGGTGGCTCTCTTGGTTCCTCGTAGCTCACAAGTCACCTGCTTTCTCAGCTGTTGTCTTTCTTTTGTGCATTGTTTAGTTGCATTGGCCAACCGTAAAGCATACTGCCTGGGCAATTCGACCACTAAGCTACCCTACTTTCACACGCGTTTACCATGTCCATTTGTTTAGGACACACCTTGTTCATTCATGTAACCACCTTAGCCCAGAGGTCTATTCCTTCTGCCAAACAAAACCTTTTAGTTTTGTACTTCACAAAGTGGAGTGGTGGGTTTAGTGCAGTAACCTTCAGTGTGCGTTTAAACCCTATATGTACATTTTGCTAGTAACAAAGAAAAGAAAACTGAGGGCAAACCATTTAGAGTCAGTGGCCCCTGTGACTCAGGGATGGTTCAGTATTTGCACCAGGAATCGGAATTCTGCCAGAGACTGGAGATATGACTCATCCATCGGTGGCATAAACTTTGAATGAGTATTGACTCAGACTTGGCTAAAAGGACTTGACTAGATCTTGGCCAGTGGCTATCAGTATGTTGCCAGCAGGACACCTGGCTGCAATGTCATAGTAGTACCATTTCATTGTGCCATTCAGGAGGCCTGCTAGACGTTGATCTGTGCACTTTTTAGCATTGATTTGCATTGTAACCTCTGGCCACGACGGACAAATATTCCCTATTGTACTTTGAATATGTGTATGAGTCGTTACGCTGATTTTTTACCTTTGAGACATGTAACTTGGCCAACAAACATTTGATTTCACTGCATTTTAGCATTATGTCACAATGAGTATAGGCTCATCTTCATCAAAAAGTTCAATTGAGAAAAGTGCCTGCCATTTAAGTGGTAAATAAAATGACATGGTTGATAATATAAAATTAAACAGAAATAATTTTGTGTACAATTGCAGATTTAATTGAATGCAAGCTTTATGGAGATTTCTTTGTAACATTTTGTTAAAAACATCCTTTTTGCCCAAAGGGTTGACCCATTATAATACATTTGCTTAGTTTTTCACAAATTCTTTATTTTTATTCAATATTTTCACCGTATTAAAATGAACGTTCACTTTAAGTAACAGGGCTCAACCTTAATGGGCAACAAAGCAATTTTTTTTATAAACGTATTACAATTCTAGCAAAGACAAAGGCATTCATCGTGGAAAGATCTATGAAACAATACTTCCCGTATTATTAATTTACCTGAAAAACGTATATAAAGGTTAAATTATTTTTGAACTAAATAATTTTTGAACTTTTGAAATTAGTTGTTGTTGGATTTATATTTTGCAAGTATCAAGATTGTCAGTATATTTTAACACTCAATGAGGATTGGATGTATGTGCCGGTAAATTATAAAGAAAGACCCAAATTCTTGCCACACCTTTCCAATAGCCTTCTTATTGAAGGATGCACTATGATTTTCTTTATGCTTGGTACTTTGCATTTGGTAATGAGCTGGTACTGGTTATACAACTTAATACAAAGATATAGAGAGGCACACCTTGTACTTTTATTGGCTTTCTGTATTAAACAAAGTGTAGCTTTGTTTACTTTGCTTTTTTGTTTTTTTCTCTTATCTGCAGCTTAAGAATGTTCAAGTGTAGTATTTCTATACGTTTTTGTATTACAGGTACGTGCACTTATTTTTTTCTCTGCACCAATTTTACTGCAAAACTTGAATCTGTTTCACCTAAAAAGCAATATGTTGATTACATATGTCACTTACAATCCCATGCTTTCAACTTCATTGTACATAGGTAACCTATCATTGCTGTTTGATTATCAAAACAAACATTTGGTTGTACATTGTATGCTAAAGACAATCACTAAAACTAACATGGACAGTATGATTAGGTCAAAATGACCAATTTCAATGTCTTTGTCATTTCAAGTACAGCAGCATAATTATCTTGGTCAGATTCAGTTGACAAACTTTGCTGAATTAGACATGAATGTAGCCATAGAAATAAAATGTTGTTCCTGCATTGACAGGCAATGTATTAATTACACTGATTGTGTGATATATTGTTTAAAACTGCATTGTTTGTGTTAAATCTTTTGCAATAGTGCTGAACCTTCAAATGTATTTTAACATGTTTGAATTGAAAAATATCTAGAAAAGTCAGTGTTCAATTGTTATGAAATGGTTGAAATCAAACAGGATGAGTAAATGTTTTCTGTTTCAAAATATTTAGCTACATTGTGCTCATCTTAACACCTCCAAGGTGAACTAAACTCATGTTGCAGGCTTAAGTATTAGTCATGTGCATGTATTTTTTAATGGACAATGAATGTTTTATTTTATTTAATACTCATTCATCCAACTTTAATATTCAATCGTTATGCTATTGATTGAGTGATTGTCATTGAGGGATTGTTATTGAACCCTCATGTGAGGTTACTTAAAGTTACCCCCCTCTACTGGTCTTGGCGAAAAGACGGGTTTTCTTACAGCCAATTTATCATTTTTTTTATTTATTTTTTACTAATTGTACCCGATAATACAAGGCATTTATTAAATTATATGTAAGGAAAATGTCGTTTTTCTATTAAATTTACAATAAAGCTAATTAATACGATGTTCTGTTTCAGTTCCCTCTAATTTGTGCACGTGTTAAAGTAAAGAAGTAAAGATTCTGAACAACAAATCAAAATGAGCAGTTCATCCCAATCCATATAAAAACCAATAAAAAACATTTTTATTAACATTCAGCTGCCATATAAGAGCACAATTTTATATATATATTTCAAAGAGAGAACTTGTGGAATATGTTTTGACCAATTACTTGCATTACAGTGTAAACACTGCAAATACATGACAGGTTGGCCTGCAAGGGCAATGTTTAAAACCAGGTCAAATTTTGGGGCCAGGTCAATGTTTGGGGCCAGGTCAATGTTTGGGGCCAGTTCAAGGTTTGGGGCCAGCTCAAATCGACTACAACCGCTACTAGGGTGCATTCCTGGTAACGTGCCCGTCAAAACACTTCAGGTAAACCTATTGAACAGGTCTTGGAGACCACAACGACCAGAGTGCCCTGTGTGGAGTGTGTGTCCGGTGGGCTGGGGTGCTTCATCTTCCTTTCTTGTCAGGACATTGGACCCTGTAGCCCACCCTGTAAGCTTGCAGATAAACACGCACCTGGTTGATCCTGTAACCACAGAGAGTTGTCTAAGTTGGTGCTTGTGTGTGTGTGGTCAGTCTGTGAGAGAGCTTTCACCTGTACTTGGTGCAAAGCTGAACTCCTAGGGGTCCACATCGGTCAACGTAACTCTCCCTCACCCCCTTCCGGACAGCACGAGCCATACTGACCACTGTGGTGACGACCGGACATGTTCTGTTCCACGCCAAATAAATAAACACAAATGAAAAACAACACTGCAAAAGGGGTACTTCTCAATAGTTTGATGAATCATGGCCTCAAGCGAACAGACAGACAGGAGGCACGTGGCCAGGCATGGCCACAGGAAGAGGATTGGATTAGGAGTTGGGTGCTGACAAAAGCCAAGGATGAATTGGCACGCAACAGATCTGGACAAAGCACGCCCACACGCAGTAACGACGTGGGTCAATGCCAGGAATGGAGTGATGATGCCTGTCCATTGATAGCACTGACACGCGTTACCCTGGCAACGGGACGGATGACTTGAGGGTTAGTTAAATGGTTGACTGGTTGCATAGTTGGTTAGTTGGATGGTTGTAGTTGCATGGTTGGTTAGTTAGATTTTTGGGTAGTTGATTCCTTTGATGGTTAGTTAGATCATGAGTTAAATGGTTGGATAGTTGACTGGCTGGTTAGTTTGATAGTTGGTTAGTTGCATGGTTGGTTAGATGGTTGGTTAATTGCATGGTTGGTTGGTTAGTTGATTGGTTGGTTAGTTAGTTTGACGCTTAGTTAGATGGTTGGTTAGTAAGATGGTTGGATAGTTGGTTAGTTAGCATGGTTCGTTAGTTAGCATGGTTGGTTAGTTAGCATGGTTGGTAAGTTAGCATGGTTGGATAGTTAGCATGGTTGATACTCACAGTCTCTCACAGCGCAGCCCAGCTGTGCCCTCTGGACAGGTGCACTTGTTGTGAGGACTACAGAGAGCACCGTGTTGACAGGGAGGCACACAGGGGACGGTCACCTCTACACACACACAAAAATATGTCATATTCTTACTGTACAATCACACACATCCCTGTATTCCTGTCACACACCACAACCCTCACCCGTCTCACAAAGTCTCCCAGTAAAGCCACTGCCACAGCGACATCTGTTGAGGCCCACGCAAACACCCTTATTCCTACATGGCTTTTGGCACTGCAGGGGTTCTGTGTGGGGAGAAGACCACACGCAGACAGTGATGTGTTCCCATTGTGGTGCCCGAGATGCCACGTTATCACCTCTAGAGGGCAGCGGATCTCTCTCAGGTTACCTATCTGGCAGCGGGCTCCTTGCCACCCTCCATCACACGTGCATTTGTTGACGTCCACACAGCGTCCTCCGTTCTGACAGGCTGGCGTGCACAGAGCTAGAACACACACACATCATCACTGGCATCAAATGTGTATTTCTCTCACAGCGTATGGCATGACAGAGAGGCTGATCCATGAATGTTCAGGTCTGGTTCCTGGCGTCCGTAGTGGTCCGTGGCTCGGGGGTGCGTCCACGGTGTTGTGTGCTGGTTGACCTACTCACGTGACAGGCACTGAGGGCCGATATAGTCTGAGGGACACTGGCAGGTCTCAGGACCCACACAGCGACCGTCGTTAGCGCAGGGCAGGTTACACACAGCTAACGAGAGAGGAGGGGGGGCAGTAAGGGAGTGGATGGACAAGACAAGATGAGGGAGAAGGATGTGAGATACTGAACAGTACATTATTATACATGGGAATTGAGAGGTCAGGGTGGAAAAGTGGCTTAATCTAAAATGGGATCTTAGTTTCTATATATTCACTTCAGTACCTGGGTGAAAATGATAGCTCATCTGAGCGATAAGTACACTATATCTGTGTTATAGGGACAAGTTACCACTATTACCAGGACAGTTTATCTGTGTTATAGGGACAATATACCAGTATTAACAGGACAGTTGATCTGTGTTATAGGGACAAGTTACCACTATTACCAGGACAGTTTATCTGTGTTATAGGGACAATATACCAGTATTATGGGGACAGTGTTCCTGTGTTATACTGACAGTTTACCTGTGTGACAGCCAGGCCCCGTCCAGCCGGGCTGGCAAAGACACATATTCCAGCGCATACATGTTCCCCCATGGGCGCAGGGAGGGGAACACATTGCTGGAACACACGGCAACACAACAAACTAGTTTACTATTACTACAACACACTCCTGTATAATCTACTTGTGCAAGGATTAAGGAGTGGGTGAGTTAGTCCTACACGCAGGCACAACACACAAAGGGTCGTCGGTGGTGGACGTGGTCAAGGGTGTGCCTGGGGGAGTGGCCAGTGAATTATTAGTAGACAACATCAGCCCATCACCCTACAGAGGCCCCTATGTATCTTTAAATTGATTGTTTCCCTGAATTTCTACACAATTCTTTAGGGAGCTAATACAAATGTTTGTATTTTAAAGCAAATTTCAATCGAATGGAATAGTGGCACTGAAAACTGTTTGCATTATTTCTGAAGCTGCTGTTCTATGATAAAAGATTTGGCGGCCGCCCTGAGAGTTTCTACGGCATCAACATCCATTGTATTCACACACCTGAACAGCCAGGACCGGGGTAACCAGGGGGACAGTCACACGAATGAGGGGACACACACACCCCATAGTTCTGACAGGCAGGCTCACACACCGCTGGCAGGGCATAGAAACACACACAAAGAGAGAGAGAGTAAGAGATGGTTACAGACACACAGGCAGGGAGACAAAGAGAGAAGGTCATTGACAGAGCCATTATTGATCAAATAATAGTGGTAAATGCATTTCCAAAATCATAATGTTGATTGTATGGTAATAACATTCAGCCTGGTCCTCGGTTAAAGATTTCTTTCTTTCTGACTGCTCTAAATGGCCATGACAAATAGTCGTTTGGTAACACAGTTCAGTAACAGTTTGCTTCATGGTATTTCTCAGACAAGCGGTAAACTCACGCTGGCACTTGGTGGGGTCGTCGGTCCGAGGTATATAGCCCTCTCTGCAGCTACAGTTGAAGCCACCAGGATGGTTCTGACACAGCTGCTCACAACCAGCATTAGTGAAGTCCCCACACTCATCCACATCTAACAGGCAGGCAGAAGAGAAGAGAAGTTTAGATTTGAAAATGATCTGTAAAGAATCCATAGTCAAGAATACAAAATTGATCCAGACTGGACTGGACAAACCTCTGGAAATACTTTTTTCTACGGAGGCAGGTTGTCTTGAAACGGAGAGAGTAGAGACAGAGAGGGTGGAGACAGAGAGGAAGGCTTTCTCACCCAGACAACTCCTCAGGTCCTTGGCCAGTTCCCATCCTGCATTGCAGCTGCAGTAGTGAAGCCCCTCGGCACGCACCGTGCACACATGTCCACAGCCCCCGTTCCTGAAGTCACATGACGTTACATCTACCCGGAAGAGAGAACAAACGATACAACACCTAGTGAATACCTACTCTTTTTTGGAAGTAGGTTCCTACGTCACAAATCATTTGATGGAAAGTGTCCATAGAATGTTACTGGTTTCAATACCAATATTCAATAACAAAGTAGAAAACCCCCAAAATACATGACTGTGTTTATAGGCAATTCTGAATTGACACAGATGTAGGTGCACACACACACACACACACACACACAGACAGATGGGTTGTGTGCAGGCGGGGACGTACTGACACAGATGGTGTTGTCTGTGTGTAGCAGCAGAGGGGCAGGGCAGGAACACGTGTGCCCCCCGGGTGTGTTGGTACAGGTGTGGGAGCAGCCTCCGTTCTGGAGCTTACACTCGTCAATATCTAACACGCGAAATACACGCATACCCAAAATCACGCAATACACACAGACGGAACATAAACAGGTACACATTGTATTACATTACTTAGCATCGTACAGATACATAACCAGCTAAATAAACAGAGACATAACCAGCTAAATAAACAGATACATAACCAGCTAAATAAACAGATACATAACCAGCTAAATAAACAGAGACATACCCAGCCAAATGATAAGATACATAACCAGATAAATAACCAGATACATAACCAGCTAAATAAACAGAGACATACCCAGCCAAATGATAAGATACATAACCAGATAAATAACCAGATACATAACCAGCTAAATCAATCAGTAATCTGGAATTAGTGAAGTTTCAATACAAACACATCGACAAAGAACCTGGATGGTTCTGTGTTCTACCGGGTATCATGCAAGGTCCAAAACCAACCAGCTGTATGTTCCACTGACCTACACAGCTGTGTGTGTCGATGTGAAGCTGGTAGCCAGTACTGCAGGAACACTGGAAGGAACCTTGGGCGTTAGTGCACACCTGCTCACAGGTTCCGTTGTGCACTGCACACTCATCCACGTCTGATGGCCAGGAGACAGGAAGATTGAGCCCGTAGCTACGTGGGTAACTGAATAACTATACAGTCTTTATCTCATTGTGTCAGTTTATTCTCAAATTGTAATTGTGAGATCATGTAACTGAGCCCAAACCTGAGGGGAAATTGAATACAAAACAGCACGCAGACTAATATGACTTGCTCTAAAAAGTATGTTTTACTCGCGTCTTACACGTTTCTCGATGAAATAATTGGACGTTTTGGCACTAGTTTAAAGTGGACTTTACACAGGCAAGCGCCCCAGGTTACCTGCGCAGGTGTGTCCATCCTGAGCCAGCTGGTAACCCTGGCGACAGTGGCAGTTGTAGCCTCCCGGCTCGTTGCTGCAGTCGTGCTCACAGTGGCCGTTACGAAGGGCACACTCGTCCACATCTGTAACCATGACAATCAACATACAGTACACCCCATTGGTGGAGAGCAACATAAAACAACGGTCCAGTACGGTGCAGAAACACCTTGGAAACACACACCCGTGCACACACGCAGGCACACGCACACACCATCTGCCTTCATCACACACGCACAACCACATATGGCTTGTAACACTCACCAAAGCAGGAGTATCCATCCCCACTGAAGCCTTGGTAACACTGACAGAAATAAGAGCCAATGACGTTTCCACAGCGGGCATTCGTGTCACAGCCGTGACGGCCTGAGGCACACTCATTATCGTCTGACCAGAGAGGGAGACAGAGACCAACAACCAACAATCAGTAACAACCAATAAGCGCTAAAGACCTTTCGAATGTAGCTACTTTAATGCTGTACAATCCCATTTCCTCCTACCTTCACAGTGTGACCCGTTTCCCCGGTAACCTCGTTGACAGATGCATTTATAACTCCCAAGAGTGTTCTCACACATACCCTGACCAACACACACTCCTGGAGCCTCCTCACACTCATCCACGTCTGTAGGGAGACAATAGAGTTCTGAATTGAGCTAAATATCTTAGCTCTTTTTAGGCTAAGAAACCTCCAACCGACCCGTCCAATTGTTCTAGCTTGTATGTGACACACATCTGGCTAAGGGCTTTTAAGAGGGTGTTCATTTCAACAATGTGTTCTCTACAACTTAATATAGTACATTAATTATGTTTTTGAACGTGTTCTAATTGGCTGCCATTGACACAGCTGTGGAGTGTATTTAATATAGTATATGAGAGTGAAGGTATACACTCAAATATACCATGTTTTTCACCCAATTAGTCCTTCCGGTTTGAATTTAGATATTTTGAGGACACAACGTAGGGTAGCCTTTACACCCTACCATGACCAGTAAATCAAGCAGCCTCTTTTCAGAAACCAAGCAAACAGCACGAGCAAGTATTTTAACATGTAGTATAAAATTCAACAAATATAACGTAACTACACATATTATAACAGTACAACATGTCTGATAACACATATGTTAACATCTAGTGCAACACTATTACATGTAATACAACAGTATAACACATATTCCAACATCATAATATCTGTATAACATGTGTCTCCGTAAACAATCCTCAAAGCAACGGAATCACAAAGTAATGATCCATAGCGGTCCATAAGAAGCGTCACACCTTGACATACTCTGTAGTCTGGACATACTGGTCCTGAAAGCCGGTCAAAGAGCAGAGGAGAAGAGGAGGATAAAGTAGATGGAGGAGGACGACATACATACATAGAGACAGACAGACATACATAGAGACAGACAGACATACATAGAGACAGACAGACATACATAGAGACAGACATACATACATAGAGACAGACATACATACATAGAGACAGACATACATACATAGAGACAGACAGACATACATAGAGACAGACAGACATACATAGAGACAGACAGACATACATAGAGACAGACATACATACATAGAGACAGACATACATACATAGAGACAGACAGACATACATAGAGACAGACATACATACATAGAGACAGACATACATACATAGAGACAGACAGACATACATAGAGACAGACAGACATACATAGAGACAGACATACATACATAGAGACAGACATACATAGAAACAGACATACATACATAGAGACAGACACCATATTACATGTACATCCTACGTAGTGGGTTGAATTGCGAGCTGGTGCTACTGTAAAGCATGTGTCTCAGGTGGAAGAGCATGGTGCTTGGAATCCCAGGGTTGTGGGTTCAACACCAACGTGGGACCAGGGTGAAAATTACTAAAATATATTTCCTCACTAGATGACTGCAACAAACGAAAGCATGGTAAGTGTGATTTCAGTCCAGGACCAGTCCACAATTTGCAATGCTTAAAGTTTTGCTTATATAACTTATGTTTATTAAATCAGCATACGGCTACAACGTTCTGAAAGAGAAAAGCCCAAGGTCACTCACCGATGCAGGCGGGGTGCAGGGCTCGGAAGCCAGGCTGACACAGGCACGCAAAGCTCCCAGGGGTGTTCTCACACACATTACCCAGCTCCCCATGACACTGCTCCTCGAAGCTGCACTCGTCAACGTCTGGGAGGGACACAGCGTGTGTGGAAACATGGTGGGGTTTCATCAGTCGTCAGAGAGAACGTCTCTAAGATGCACTCGTCCAGGATTGGATTAACGCCGAACACATTTTATTTGAATTCTAGTCGACTCAGGAATACGCTCAAATCGAATTGGGTTCACTTTCGGAACTAACCGGAATGGAGATGGAATTTCCCACACAAACACAAAGTAAAGATATTAACGCCGCAGGGCTACCCACCCACACAGCTTTGCCCATCCAGAGCCAGCACATATCCGATTGGACAGGAGCAGGAAAAGGAGCCGGGAGTGTTTCGGCAGTGAGCCCCTGATCTGCACGCCTGCAGCCCAGTCACTTCAGCTAACGCACATTCATCAATATCTGTAACACACACACACACCAACAACGACCCCAAATAAACACACGTCTTCAGGTACACACACCGTGGACGCAAAGACACACACAAAACATCACAAAACGTGCGATTCAGCTATCATGTAGAAATACACACAGCGCAAACACAGAACCCAGACACAAAACATAGACACACACACACACACACCATGACATCCTCCTTGACCCATCAGGTAACCACGGAGACACTTGCACACGTATGAGCCAGGTGTGTTTGTGCAGCTGGCATGGAGACCGCATGGTCCTAGCACCTGCCCCACGCACTCGTCTATGTCTGAGAGAAAACCACAGGCGAAATACAAGAGCAGAGCCGTTAGTACCAGTATGGCGATAAGTGTAAGTCTCTAGGTAGGATTCACTGGTGGGGTCGGCCAGAGGGCCCAGTTGAACCAAAGACTGTGTTAGCATACTTGTGCGCGGTGCTACTGGGGCCTTATAGCATTTGGATGTGGATCTATATGGACTCACCTTGGCAATCTGCCGGCTTCTGCTCAGCGTATCCCACCGGGCAAGTGCAGTTCTCCCCCCCAGCCTTTACCATGCCCACGGGGCACACGCAGCCTTGGCTGCCCCTCAATACCAGCCGGGTTCCCGGGCACAGAGGGGTAGGGATGGGAGTGGAGGAAGAGGTTGGGGTTGTAGTGGGGGTGGAGGTTGTGGTGGGGGTGGAGGTTGGGGTAGTGGCAGTGGCAGGAGTAGAGGTGAAGGCAGGAGTAGAGGTGGAGGTAGGAGTGGGGGTGGAGGCAGGAGTAGAGGTGGAGGCAGGAGTAGAGGTGGAGGTAGGAGTGGGGGTGGAGGCAGGAGTAGAGGTGGAGGCAGGAGTGGAGGTCAGAGTGGGGGTTATAGTGGGGGTGGTGGTCAGAGTGGGGGTGGGGGTAGAGGCAGTGGTGATGAAGGCTTCAGGGGCTGAGGCAGATTCGGGAAGGGGGCACGGACAAAACAGATAAAACAAAGTTAAAGTGACATTTGTGAATCGATTAAGTACATAACTCAATCTAATTTAGAAACAATTTTAATGCATGCCATGTATTTCATATGCAATTTATTTACATCAAACATGATTTAAATACATTTTTGTAATTTACTTTTTGTTGTTGTGTTTAGGAATTAGCACCCTATATAAATATGAAAAGGAAAAGCGTGAAAATTTGTATTTTACAATCTGGATCACTCAACCGTAAAGATGTTGATCTTTAATATATTTCGTTCATCAAGACCAGATATGTAATTTGAGCTGGGTATATCCTAAGATAATTCTTAGGTCTTTGGAAACTCCAGGTCATCCTGTCATATTTGGTTGAACAATATTCAGTCAAATTATGTTTGGGATCATACAATATACCAATATTTTGTAGGCACTCACTTGTAATTGTTCCGCCGCCCTGCTCAGATCTACTTGGGTTCCCAATTTCATTCTGCATGTCTACGTTCTGCATAGACAGAAAACCCTCATAAATATACGTAGCCAACTCTTACAAAACAACAAGGCGAGAAAGAACCAGATTCCACGCGCGCTCCAAGCAACTCAGATGCAACACAAAACATTAACTACCAATGTACTACATAACGTATTGCTCCCGCGTGTCACTTGACGTCATCATTATACAATTTTCCCAAACTCACCGGTCCTAAACTTTAACACACTGACCTGTCTGGTGAGTTTGTCCGCAGCCACAGGTTTTACCACCTCGTTTTCGCTGACCTGGGCGGAGGTAAAGGGCTCTGCCACGCACAACCCTGCCAGTAGGAGAATCAGAGAGAGCGACATCATCTCCCTGTGGAGCAAATGGACCAAACACATCAAATTGCTGCAAAGGCAAGGCCGTCAAACAAAAACTGCGGTTACACACACACGCTAAATCTAACATTTCTGTTCAAACGCAGCTTTTGAAAAACAATTAAAGAGAATCATCTTCAATATTATATATCAGTTCATGATAATTCAAAACTTCGAATGTAAATATCATCACCGCTACAAGGCCATAGGCAATCTACTATTGGACGCTGTGTTGAGGTGGGTTCTATATACTGCAAGGGGTACAGACAGATCATGTCGAGACACGTTAACAGAGATAAACAAGCCACCGACCCGGTTATTAACTAGCTCTTTGTTCTTCCTACATGTCTCTTTGGGGCTCTTCATGTCTTGAAAAACACAATTTCTATTGTTAAGTACATTTTTCACATCATAAGACTGCGAAATAAGTTGGTTGAGAACTTTGCTTTAATATTTTGAGGGGTCCTGACATTCTCCATTCCTGCTTTTAATGTGTAACGCGTTTGTGCAGTGGTTACACATACAGCTCCGGGAAAATTGAGAGACCACTGCACCTTTTTCTTCCCTATACGAAAAAGTTGAAAAGGAACATTTTGAGTGAGGAACAGAAAGGATCAATTTAAGAGACCACGTCAAATTAAACCCTTCGGTTCCTCACCCAAAATTTATTTTCACCTTTTTGTAACCATAGTTGTATTTATCTTAATTGTTGAGCCGTCCAAATGTGATGAGCAATTGCCCATTGTTAAGAAATCTTTTAAAATGAACAGCCATAGTTTTGCGCTCATATTGAAATTTAAATCCAGCTCACCCACTTTAAATGCTTTAGGTTCATTGAAATCAGACTTGCAAAAAAAAGGTGTTGCTTACCAGTTTCTCAAATTCCGAAAGTCGACTATTTGTGTCACCTGGATGAGCGAGGTTTCGACTACCAAAAGCGCTACAACCAGTCTACTCCAGATACGGGATAGTGGGGTTCAATTTTCCCTGCAAGCCAATCCAACAACTCGACGTAAGAGGTTGTGTTGTAGTTCCACCACATCCTGTCCTGGAATTGAGTACTTCCCATACCTTACATCCCAAATGACAACTATAAAGGAAAAAAAAACATTCCCGGCCTCCTGACCCTGTCTGAGGGTGCGCAGTTCACGTATATGAACTTGAACTTCTGGGGTGGGGATTAAGGTGGGTCTGTTAAAGTGGATTAATCCAACAGAAGTACGCGGCGAGCGATGCTGATTCCAGCTGTCTGGTTGCCAATACGTTGTTAATTACAGCAGTTAAAATTAATACGCAACACTCATCGCCACATGAGGGCAGTATAACATTTATATTTTTTAGCAGGACACACCATCCATCCTTTCAAATTAGATAGATTAGCTGTTTATGTAGCTGTATTATTAGTTTGTTAATATTTCCCTACCCGTACCAGGTAAGAAAGCCGAGGTCACGTCATTGTTTTAAAGCAAAGACTTGGGAGCCAAACAAAGCAAATGCATTTCTCAGGGACGGAAAACGGGATTTTTCTCTTTGCCCACTTGGGGATTCAATGAAGAACACTTAAACAGAATTTTCCTTTAATAAAACATTTAATCACATTAACACACAATCCATTTAGTAATGGCATGGTATCTATATTGCACATGTAGAAATATTTACTTTCACTAGCAGAAATTAGATAAGTGAAACACAAAAAGCAAAAGCCCTTTGTTTACTTTAATTGCCTCTTAAATGACTAATAGACCAGATATGTTTAATTAACTACCAGTAGAAACACAAAACTCACATATGACATTAAACCGAAACACAAAACACAAATAAGAAATTCCCCACAGAAACCTGACAGCTTTACCATTTCATAAAACCCTGTGTTTGCAGGTTAATGTGTTAATTAGTAGGAACTTCTTAAAAAACAACTTCTCTGCCCGTCGGACACCCAGTGAGATAGAATCCATGGTGATGCAGTACCACAAGAAACACCCGCCCTACCCCTGGTCGAGTTAGCTGGCACTGGCCTGGTTCCAGTTCGGTTTCTTCCTGTTGGTTCTCTCACACTCTAGGCATCTCATCCCGTCCCACTCAGCATGACAATATGAATCCCTCACTTGGGTCTCTGGCGCAGTCGGTCAATGTCAGGCGTCCCTGCGTCTCCTTAGTTCAGTTCTAGTCATCCTGGTTTACCCTCGTCCAATTCTGGGACTCTTTGCATAACCCCAGTAAGGTCTGGTTTGTGCCTGGGGCTTCAGCAAGGGGGCATGCAACAATATGGGTCAGAGCTACATGAAGACAGGCGCTGAATGAGAACTCCACATCTACTCCGACCCCCTGGGAAAGACGCTGGGTGGGAGGTGGAAGAGGGCGGAGGGCACTAGAACGGTGTTTCCATCTGGCTGCCCTTGGCACCGGGCAGCACGGCGCCATAGCGGCCATCCTGCCACTTCATCCACCCAACGCGGATCTCCTTCTGCACCTGACGGGAACAGACATCCACCCACAAAGGAGTCAGATCGCAGGGCCACAACCGTAACCGAATGGATTTAGTGACTGAAAGGCCATTAAGGACCGCGGGTGGATTTACAAACTGTGCCGAATTCCCTTTAGAAATACGACTTTAGAATAAACCCTCTGCCAAGGCAGCTGCTAAATCATGCGTTAACAACTTGGTTTGCTGATGCCGTGTTTCGGCTGTGTCAAAAACCGTCTAAAACGTCCAGCAACTTCCTTGAGTATATAATGTTTGTTGACTCAACATCTGGCCATCCTGTGAACATACAGTAACGGTGTTCTTGGCCGTGGTGTCTGACTGGCCCTTATTAATCACTCTGGTATCAGAAATGGCCGGGTCCCAAATTGCACTGTGATGTCTCACCAATGCCAACATGAGAGTAGGGACTTATCTGAGACCCGGCTGTGGATGTTCTACTGGGAACAACAACATTCCTATAGTAAGCAGGTGATCCGCAGAACACACATTCTGATGGATATACGCAAGGTAGTGAATAGAATGACAGGGTATTTGTAGGGGGTCACGCAAAGCCTAAATATATGCCGTCCCTATAGTCTAAGTGGCTTGGGCCACTTCTGCTAAATGACTTGGTGCTTTGCATTATTATCAAATAATCAAAGCCACGCTTAAATGCAGCATCCTAAGGCAAGTATTAATTGTCTTGTATACATCGTGAACTGCTCACCTCTTTATTGAGAAAGCAGTAGAGAATCGCCACCATCAGTCCCTGCAGGAGAGGATATAATCAACAATCAATATCCAGAACAATTGAAGGAACCCAGATGTTGTTAACAGTGGAGGACCCAACGATGAGCCGTAACGTTCCATGAAAAAAGAAGGAACTAAACATAAAAATGTATGTGATGAATTGGTGCTCACACAGAACCATCGCATCAACAGCTGAATGACTGTGAATGCATTTCAACTAGACAATGATCTTCCAGGTCGGGAACACATGTTGAACTTAAATAATTAACGAAGAGGCAGCTAACTTAAAAGTTTTCTTAACATTTTCAGAAACTACGTGAAGACGTGAGAAATCATATAGCCCTACAGTCTCAGATCGTTTTTTTCTTCAAAATGTTTCTTTTTGAAGAAATATTGCTGTTAATTAATGCTTATAAAATAACCTAATAAAATAAACAATCATAATGAAAAATACCTTCTAAATTAATTGTATTATCATTGTATTTAAAGTTTCGGCACCTAAGCGTTCTAAAATTTGTTTTAGATCATCAAAGTAAATATATTTACACGTAGGGGGGGGAGTTGAGCGTATGAGTGTTGCTAAGAAGATTCTAGCACTGTACCTGAAAGGAGCCCATGCAAAGCTCGACGCAGAGACGCACAGTGATATTAAAGTAGTCAGGCAGGAAGTTGAACACCATGTAATGGGTCCCAAATAGCGGGATGAGAAGGAGGGTGGACTTAGTCAGACGTCTGGCAGGAAGAAAGAAAGACGTATGGAGAGAAAGAGACAGGAGCAGCTTGAGTAATATTCAAATTCACATGGGCATGTAATGGTGTACACGTATAATCATGTATATAGTATATATTATAATATATAATACACGTGTAATCATGATGATGACAATGATGATGTTGGAAAAAGTCCAATTTACTGACCTTTGTCGGAAGATATAAATGGAACTATGTGTTTTCAGAGGTTAGTGAGAGCGAAGGCTGTGTGTGACTCAGTGGTGAGTGAATCAGACTTTTTATTTCCACACTACGGGGTGGAAATGAACTCTGTGATCCTATTCAATTACTAATAAAAAAATGTAACTTATGGAAGGTTCCAGAATGGGACAGAAAATGGAAGCAAATATTGGGTAATAGAAATTCTTTGGTCCTAATTTTTTTAGGGGGAAACTGCATAAAATGCAAATAAAAACAGAATGCAATGATGAATCATCTACGGTACATAATGTCGTTAAACGATTGAGAGAATTTTGATAAATCTCTATACAAAGGGCTAGGCCAATAACCAATATCCATCATTATCTGCACCTCGGCCCACCTTTAACGAGCTTGGGTCCAGAGGAGGCAGCGGTTCTGGATCTTATGTATCTATGGTTGCTTCTTTGCATTTATAGATGTACGGTGTTTACAGAATTTTTTGTTTTGACAAGTGTTCCTGAGCTTGTGCAGTGATTTCCTCTACAGAACCGATGTTGTTCTTAATGCAGTGCACTTCTCGAGCAAAAGGAAGAGAAAAAAGGAAAAAAATTAACGTTTCGATTATTTTTAGTACATGCATCGCAATTATTTAAACAAGCAGGCAGAGCTTTTAATATCAAAACTATAAATACTGCATGTGGCTTTACTTGCATTTTTGCTCTATTCAAAACCTCTTTACTCATTAATCTGAAACCGAGCCCTTCATAAGGAGTCTGTGTGTGAAAGTGCCTTGGTTTATGATTCTTGTTTTCTTTCTCTTCCTCTCTAATGCACTGCGGATGGGTAGCACATTTAACGAGTCCCAATTGGAGCACTGTGGCCTAGTAGACCTTTCTCTCATGTAATGCTCTAAATGGACAAGACTTCAGTGACCTGACAATGTGCTTGAGCAACAAACTCAGTAATCTAATACGGCATTGTATAATGTACTCAGAATACCGAGTTTGCCACAGTGATCGCGAGGACATTGTGTGCTCAAAATGGAAACCAGTTGGATTTACTTGGATGTCCTGTTTTGTTTGCAACAGGCAGTCATTTACTATAGTCTACAGTCCAGAAGAAATGATCTAGAAATCATATCGATCAGCGATTCACTAACCTTGCCTTGGAGACTTCAATTGTGTGTCAGATATATTGGAGTTAACACACCTAATTCATTTTGTCGCCTAATCATCAAGCCTATATAAGACAAACAGGTGAGATTGTTCTTGATTAAAATGTGTGAACTTCTGCAAAGTCTGAGTTCCTCTCGGTAAAAGCTTGAGGAGCACTGATTTAAACTGCCATGATCAATTATCGTTTCCAGTCAGAGAACTTCCTATTAGAACTGTCCAGTAACATCCTATGTACTGTAGCGACCTAGCTAACTCAACACCTTGTCTGATCCTGTCTTTTATAAAAAACAGTGTGCATTGGAGGCAGAGACAAAGAGTACTGGACAACCTTTGGTCACACATCACACTGTTGTATTGTCCAATAAAAAAGGGCCTCACTTGTATTGGTCCGAGTTGTTGAATTGTATCAGGCGAGGGTTCAATTTCTGTATCAGGATTTTGATGATGTTCATGAAAAGGATGAAATTAACCTGTTGATTAAAATATTCATGAACAAAGCTGCATAAATTAACCAAGCAACTGCCATACTGATCAATGAATCAGATTTTTTTCAATCAGGGCTATTCTCAAAGTGCTATACAGAAACACTACACCAGTATTACTAAAAAAGGAAATACATAGAGCACACTTTCCCAATAGAGTTCCATAAAGTAACCTAAAGAACAATAATCCTTTTCTGGGGTGCACTGCCATGGCAACAGATAAAACTACAATCAGTTCTTTGCTTGGTATAAATTCAACGTTTTATAATTAACTGAGATCAACGGAGTCCTTTTAAGAATAATAGAGCATTAAAGTGTACAGTGTATCTTTTCCTTTTATAGTATATAGAATTTTTATAGAGAATTTTTCCATAAAATATTTATGACAATCATCCATTGATTCTTAAAGAATAGAATAAATGCCCCAGGTGCTTATAGAACAGAATACAAAATATCGGCTTGCCGCAAATGTAAAAAAAGGTGAATATATACAAAACCTCTACACCCTCAAAACACAATTCAAACTATAAGGTTGATATTAGGTACTGTCAGTCCTTTTATAGCTCTGTCCATGAAGTCCAGAGTGGTTGCAATTTTTTTAATCACACCCCTCAGCATTTAAATGTTGAAGGGGCATGTATGGTACACTTAGTCTTCCCTCTGAATCACGCTTTAACTGTCGCACGAAAACAACTACTAGTGCCCTGTCACACAAATGACATAACCAGATGGAATTACACTCTAACAGGGCTCAGTCTACTTACCCCGATTGACACAGCGATTGGTCCTTTGATGATCCACCAATAGGGAGAGTCCTCATTGATGTCCCAGCATCTGTAGCAGAACAGAATAGCAATCTTTCAGACCAAAGCAAAATATAAAGACAGTGGAGGCACTTCAGCTATTTCAGTCTCTGAGGTTGGAGCTTCGGGTATCTTAGTGCACATTACATGACTGTACAACCCGACTGAAAACAGCAAGCAGAAAATCACAAACCATTTTCCACCAGAAGGAACCATATGCTAAAGGTTTTAGTTAAGGACATTATCCCATTGAGAGTTATCAGGTTTGCATTAATAGAATATCATTAAGTGTTCAGTTGCACAGTGTAAAACTCACTCTGTATCTTCAAAATACATCCTGGACCCAATCCATAAGATTATGAAGATGATAGGGACACCTGAAAACGAGTGCAAAGGGTCAAGACTAAATTTGAAAAGGATATGTCAGCGTGACATGTGATGAGTATAGACAGACATTTAAAATGTCAACGCTACAGTAGATTTAAGTAGGAAGTTGTTATACAGGGCAGTTAAAATGATGCTCGGATGAACATGGTGGAGTCCTACAGTGATAATAACATGTACATTTTGGCACCGTCGGCGGATGAAGCTTTTACATGCAGAGATGTAGCACTTAATGAGTTATTATGGAAAACGGTACTTTCAGGAGCACTAGCATTGACCCTGCCTATTCAATGACATTAACAGAAATTAGGGTTTGGGGGCTGCTGCAGAACAATTAATTTGCCAGTCATATTTTCTAAATTTACAAGCAACAAGCGACATGTAGACCAAATTGAAAAAAACTAAAATTAATTACAGAGGATATTATCATAATAACCATATAATTAGAAGGCAACACTGGACAACACATAGGATTAAAAGTTACTTACAGGAGAACCCTAATTAAAATGCAAATCCAGCGGTAATTGCCATGAGCCACCATTTCAATTAATTTGTTTTATCTTTAGTAAGTTTACTCCTCTCGATCTAAAGGAAGTTTGGGCCATTTCAGAATTCTGACGAGCTGGCGTGTATAGTTGGACAAAGTGGTTTGACCCTGTGTTCACTGGAATTCATTCCAGAAACGTGAAGTGTAATTAATATTGCCCAGGATTAAAAAAGCAATACACCCCAAAAATGTGCAAACAAATAATGCTCTATTGTGAACAAAAGGACTAAGTAATGGCAGACAGAGAGGCAAACCGCCACAAAGGCAGACAGAAAGACAGACAGGGGCAAAGTTACCCCAGCCCAGCAGGCCAAAGCCCCAGAGGCAACGATGGCTGTGGTGGAAGGAGGAGAGGAGCAAGGAGTTTAGGTAGAGAGCCTCAACCAGGAGCCAGAAGAAGTTAGCCATGACACAGTAGTGACAGAAGACCACAGAGGCCTTACAGGCTGCCTGTAAAAAACAAGAAACCCAGTAGAGGCGAGACGATAGGGGAGGGGTGGCGGTCACAGTGGGAAGAGACACATAGAGGAACAGTGTAGGGGGCAACAGACGATGGTGCAGCGTTCTCTTTGTTGTTGACTTGCAGTGTTAGGAATGCTGTGGTTGACGTACAGTGCAAAGAATGCCGTGGCTGACTCACAGTATAAAGAATGCAGTGACAAACTTACGGTGGAGAGCGTGCAGTGATCGGTGTCATCGCTGGCAAACAATGTGGCGTCCTTGATGAACACAGCCACTGCCTTCAGCATGAAGGTGACGAACAACTGGATGTGAATGCAATTCCTGGCACAGCGAAGCTTTCTGGGAAAAGCCATAGAACTGGGTCAGAACTACTGACAGCAAGGCAAACACAAAACAAAGACAAAAAAAATCTGCAATGAGGAGTGGGAACATTTTTCTCCAAATCCAGGGCCGGCCCGCAGCAAATGCTAGGGGCGCCGTTCATCCAAGGGGGCACCAAACAAGCTGCGTGACACTGGCTGCGTTGCAAGGGGGGCACCAGCAAAAAATCTTGCCTATGGCACCATATCGGTCAGGGCCGTCCCTGTCCTAGTTAGTGTCAGAAACTGGTAGACTGTTATAGGAAACATCATATTGAGGTTATTTCAGCCAAAGGGGGCAATACCAGCTATTAGGGCATAGGGTTTCCTAACTTCTTACTTGGCAGGAAATGGCATCTTTGTCGTTTTATCCCAAACACCTCAGTTTAAAGGAAACAACACAGCTCAGTACATTTACATTTTCGGTATGCAAATGAAACACTCAACAGGTAAAAATATTTAAAAACAGAATGAAGTTGTCACG
>JACXGK010000509.1:53051-105662 GCA_016801125.1 Novumbra hubbsi
AGTGCTGAGTCAACTGCCTTCTGCCCCAACCAGTGCTGAGTCAACTGCCTTCTGCCCCAACCAGTGCTGAGTCAACTGCCTTCTGCCCCAACCAGTGCTGAGTCAACTGCCTTCTGCCCCAACCAGTGCTGAGTCAACTGCCTTCTGCCCCAACCAGTGCTGAGTCAACTGCCTTCTGCCCCAACCACGATCAAAACAGTGACTTAGACCACTGAGGGACCCGGGGGCTTGTGTAGTTTTATTGCTCTTGATAATTACGATGATATTGATAGAATATTATAAACTAACACCAAACTTTCATGGTACGCTTGGGAAATATGCACATTGTTACGACACGCCAATGAAGCATCTTGAATTGAGAGACGATGAACAGATAAAAAGCGACCTGTGGCCTTGTCATCAGCAGTCGTGGAGCCAAGAGAGATGGCCAACAAATCAGTAAGAAAACCCACCAATGACCTGACCGGTGGCCCTCACGGAATGCGATCGCGTCAGCGTTCCCTCGTAACGCTGCATTTCGAGGTCAAGGGTCACGTAGCTAAAACTGACGGAGACTGATAATGAGCTGCTTTGTAATCACACTAGTCGTTGAAATCCTGTACACACACACACACACACAATCCCTGAACAATTGCTCATCCTGGACAGATATGGACGAAAAGTTAATCTGAAGAGAACTGTAAGCAGCGGGTTGTGACAGGAATATGAAACAGCCCGTAACACCAATCTGGGGGCTCCAACAGGGGCAGATGTCACATACATAAACTGCCCCGTTGAGATAATAGGAGCATGTTCATTCATGACCTGACCCAAATGGCTTGTGGAAACGGGCATAACCCGCCCCGCTGAACATTACAGGTCCACATAAAACTCCCTGGGCACTGTATAATTGATCAGAGACTGAGGCTGCATAAGCTATACAGGAGATGACATCTATGGCTACATAGGAGGCTACATATATATAACAGGTTAACCAACTGAACAAGTAGTTGGAAACTAATATGGCAGGACATTTGTTTCGCTCAGGCAACCACACAGGACACAGGCAAAAATCATCTGGTCCAGAACAAGGCTGGACATTTCTACTATCTTCTATTTTTACTGTACATGTGACCTGCCTCTCTATTACTCCCCTAGTGTACTGGGTGTTGAAGGATCAGAACTGTTTCTGAAAAAAATGTCTAGGTGTTTTTGCAGTAATTCCAAATAGTTTTACAACACTCTTGACAGGTTGTAGATATAGGTCATTTTTGATATTTTATTTCTACAAATCCGTATTTCCCAAAATAATATTCTTCCAAAACAATTGGTTTTGATATGATATTTTATCCCAACTGTAGTATAATGATATGTAATGCGGAGTTATGGTGTCTGTATGGCTGTTTCACCAATCTTAGGATGCACGCACGAGCTGTGGATTATTGAAGCATCTGCTAAAACAAAAACGTGTCACATAATGTAGTGGTATATACTGTGTCTTATGAACTGGGTGCTTTGAATCCTGAATCCTGATGGCTGAGGTATATAAGACCATACACCACATGGATATGACGTCACATCCCTTTAAACTGCTTTCATTGCGTTGGGAAGCATTTGATAATTGCAAGAAGGCATTATAGAGGTTTGTGGTATATTGCCGATATAAAACCCCCCTTCGTGCCACATCCCTTACTTATGTATTTTTATGTACATTACTAAAGTTGTGTTTTTGTCTAGGCACAGAGCAGCACATATGTCTCTGGCAGGCAGATCCTAATACTAAAATACATAGCAAGTATTCATTTATTCATTCATTTCCTAAGTGGAAAACAGTTCGGTTAATAACCCGGCTGCACTTTCAACATGTGGATGTGAGTGCTTTTGAAAACGGTAGCACAAACAACATGAATTACTTAATCATATACTCACAGCAGATGCACATCCAAACCAGGCTGAAACCGACGCATGCAAACGTAATCACGCACCATAATGCGCGCACACGCAATTGACCAATTAACATGGTTCTCAATTTATTAAGAGACAACATTAAATATAGCATCCACAGTTTCTACATCTTTTAAATGAATGGCTGCCCTTTCTATAGGTCGCTAAGAAGAAAACAGGAAACTGAAGAAAAAAATACAAGATTTCTAGTGTGGTATCACCAACATCCAAAATATAAAATGGACAGTAATGTCAATATAAACAAATTATAGCTAAAACCACCGTTACAACTATAATGTGGATATCTTGGCTGGTCGTGCATGTATTATAGCACTGCCAATGAAGTAGTTTCTACAGATGAATACATCACCTATTGGGCAAAACTTTGGTCAGATCCGCTTTGTTATTGTTGCAAATAAGAATTACAGTTTTAAAAAATCTAAGTAAATCTTATTCATCACACATGACAGTTGTTCTTAAAAACAGGCAACCAAATGTATTTTTTTGGGGGGTTTCTATACATATGTATACAGATATTTTTTAGAACACTGAAAAACGCGCTTTAAGTACTCACAGATTTAACCAAAGGTGCGGTGAAAATAATCCAATAGCCAAGGAGCCCCATCTTTAATTTTTGTGAACGCGCCAGATTAACTCAGCGTTCACACTCACTGAAGTGTCGTCTGTTTGCTAGTCACCATGCGTCCTTCAGGATTGGCAATTACGACCGGAATGTAGCGGGTACCCTATCTCCGCACCACCAGGACACATTCATAAACAATCTGCTCTCCACTGAATCAAAGCCTACAGCACAACTTGCAAGGCAAATTGTGCGTCTCGCGCTATGAATATTCACATTACGGAACGTAGGCCAAAAATCTACTTGAGGTATGCGACACATTAGAGTATTACTACCATCACCAGTATAAACATGTTGCGCTTAATGTGCGTCAAACCAAGTGTCCTAATTGAATCAAGTCAACGAATGTAAGACAATACAATACATGTAGGACATTACAATGCCTTAACTAAAAATCATCAAAAAAAATATACATCTGATAAGAACTCAACACAAATGATTATGAAAACACACTCGTATGTAATTTCCGAATGCCATGTTAGTCCATACGCATTTTCGCATCCATATAATATCAAGATGAGCATACGCGTCCGCGCTTCTACGGCATCTAGGTCCAGGGCCACTCCAGTTCTTGGAAAGAGGCTTAAAATGTTAACAATGGGTAACGATAACTACAAATACAACCAATATAGCCTACATGTTGGTGAACATAAAACATTCCTATCCTCCGGATGTTTACGACATAAAAATAAAAACACTTAAAAAAATCCAAACCCAAATTTGGAAGAATTAAATAACTATCTGCAAAACACATCTCCTGTTCCACTCTAAAAACTGTTTCCTAGCAATGTACTGCCCTCCCCAAAGATTCAAAGAAATGCTACAAAGAAATGCTACACTCCAGTTTTAGACGCAATTATAGGACTGAGATTTTAGTCATATACTTGTGAATATGGCACATACATTTTCAATGGTGTCAGACCACGGCTCTACGTCTATCCTAATATTTCATGACCTTAGTTTTTCCTTCTACACCAGTGATCATTCGTTTACTTGGGAGAAAGTGGAAATCCATACTAGTCTACATTACTCTCTGCTTAAATTCTTATCAGACCCTGTTGGAGTGCATTTGATGTCCACGGGCGGGCACGGTAATCCTACTTGCCTGTATTGATTAGTACCTTCAGCATGATGGACGAAAAGCTTTCGCATGCATGGCTTACTAAAGCTTTATAATAGCCAAATACACAGCTGTCAATAAATCTTTTACTAACTAAAGGGGTTACACATTTTTTAAAGCTTAGTGCTCACATCACTTAATAAAGCATTGATTTGATCGCGTTAGCAGATCAAGGCCAGATAACTAATTATCTTCGGAAATGTAGACTATCGGGAAGCATCGAACATGTTTCTATAAAATCATGACAGTATTTTATGGGCTATATGCCTGCCATGACATACTGGGTTTGCGTCAACTGGTTCCATTTTCAGAAATGTCCGTTATACTGTTTACATTTTCAGGTGGTTAGCTAACTAATTTGTTATATGACATTATATTTCGTGTCAAAGTTATCCGTTTGTAAGTGTGGAAGGTTTGCCATGACAAATCAAAAGTATGATTAGCTGTTCCTCTAGGCTCTGTTTTGGGACCACATTTTGTTTTTCCTAGATATTAGTGATGATATTCTAGTTAGGACTAGGCACGGTATAGTTTCTTGTTTTGACTTGCACTTAGGGGTTTTAGGCTTGGTATCTGCAAAAGCACTTTGTGACAATGGTCATTTAAAAAGTGTTGATCAATGGCAGTGTTCTCAGAAACCATGAAGTGTTGAAATGTAGACACTGAGTGGAAGAAAGTGACATCATTTACAACCTTTATATTTGTTTATGTTGAAT
The DNA here is from genome assembly GCA_016801125.1 of Novumbra hubbsi. Classification (NCBI taxonomy): domain Eukaryota; kingdom Metazoa; phylum Chordata; class Actinopteri; order Esociformes; family Umbridae; genus Novumbra; species Novumbra hubbsi. The sequence continues at coordinate 57,451 of JACXGK010000509.1, forward strand.
TTACATGCATAGTAATCATTGGAGCAGTGATTGTATAGATCGAGAACCGGTTCCTGTGCATTTCACTGAAATGACATGACAGTAGCAGACTCTACTAAGCACTTTGTCGGTAAATCAAAAATACATAGGATGTACAACAATCTTTTAAAAACACCATAAAACCAAACATGGTTTAACATACTTACAAAATACAAATTGTTTTGACTTGGTAAATTACTAATATTGCTTTTGTTTTCAAAAGTGCAAAACGGTAGAGAAAATATGAGGTTTCATAAACAAATTGCACAAATTTAGACCACTCGTAAAATACAGAAGATGTCCCGTAGAAAAAGGGAAAATATTTCTCTACAAAAGCAGCAGATTTAGCCCTTCGGTATCATCGCTGCTCAGGAGAAGTAACCCTTGGAATCGGACCACAGGCCAGTATTGCATTTCCCAATAGGATTAGAGATGGGGAAGCTGACCCTAGATCAGATCCTTAGGGAAACTTCTCCCTGAAGCATGCTTCATTAATGAACAATGTGGATCGCCAAGAACATTTAGTATCTTAAAAAGAGTGTCATGACAGATATCATGTAATTTCCTATCACTATATTAGAGACAAAATCGAGATCTAACTTAGAACAACTTAGATTAGTAAGCCTCTATTGTGCATGTACTGCTGCAGCCTGGGTTTAAATCCAGCTTTTAGCAAAAAAAAAACATTCCTGTATAAAAGCATAAAAATGCTTGCTACCTAACAAAAAACCAACGTCACACAACTGTAATACAAGACCCTTAATTGAACAAGAAACAGCAATCCTAATCATTTAATAGATATGGCTGTAACACAATTCTAAAATCCCATAAAACAAAACATAAAATTTGAATTGCCGCACTAGCAAACTGTATGTAATGAACAAAAATATAAACTCAACATGCAACAATTTCAAAGATTTCACTTATTTAAAGTTCACACACTGAAATCGGTCAGTGGAAAAAAAACTTACTTATATATTCTGATCTACTGATTTCACATGATAAATACCTACAACATGTGCATATGGATTTTCTGGGATCTTTAATTGTAACAAATTAACCATTGAACCAAAACCACACAGTACATTTATATGTATTAATCATAATACATTGTTGGTCTGCTCAACTGGTTATGCACAATTTATTCTAATCCCAAAAAAGAACAGAATATCTATAGAAATAGACAAATGCAACATGTAAAATGTTGGTCCAAATTTCTTGAGATGAAATAGAAGAGACATCAGAGAGCTCTTCCGTATACACAAAATATGTACTTCTGTCATGTAAAATCCATGAATTTAGTGATTAAGCTTAATCGCTAATGCATTATTTTAAAGTGATTGATTCTCTTGCATGAACTGTAATTTTGTAAAAAACTAAAATGGTTGCATATTGCATTTATAATTATGTTCACAAACTTGTCATGGTAACCAGCATTGTGCATTAGATAACATGGTTGTGCATCATTCCTGAAGATCACTAAACATGAAAGCAAACATTTTGTAGAGAGCAGTCTTAGTAAACAATACTATAGCAAGACTTGGTAATGCAAAATACATTTAAAATCTCCTTTCCATTTTAAACAACGAGCAATATTGATACATAGGTTTTAATATTCACAGGGTAGTTAATGTGTAATCAAAAAAATTAAGGATAAAAAGGAAAGTTCTCTCATAATAGGCACTTGGTTTGGCACTTGGTAGTTGTTTTATTAGTCAATGAAATGTATAATATTAGTTGCTAGTTTGATGGGTTGCAAGCATGTCTGTAGATGCTCTACAGATTATCTACTCGGTATCAGTAACATTTGAACTAACTACTAACCCTATTTAGGTTTACCCATACCTTTGTCCTTACCCTTACCCCAAATGTTAATCTAACCCAAATCTGAACCCAAACCGTAGCGACCAGTATCTTATCAACAGATTGTTAGCTAACATTTAATTGATAGTAATATTAGCTTTGGAAGATCTTCAGAAGGAAATTTGCACTCTCAAAATAAAGTGTAACCACGTGACACCCTGGAATAATGCAACAATATCATGGAGGCAGTTAATAAAATGATGGTGATACCAGTTGTAAATCACGCACGAGTGATCCACATATTACACATCTAATCCAGAATGGGAGGTAAAAAGCAATATTTTGTTAACCACCACACTGTATCCATAAGCAACTAAACATTGTCAAACAAGTAGAGGAAAGGCTACCAATGATTGGAAGAGAGAGCTCTTTTATGGAACACCCCTGAGTTCAATTCACTTACAGATTAATCTTCAAAATCTCCCACTGACAAGAAATTGTTAGCAAAGCTTTCATTCACATGAATTACTGCCTGGTGACTCAAATCCTCGCTTCCTTTCAGTCAGACAGCAAAAGACAACCGCAGTCACATTTTCCATTAAACACTTCGTGGGCTAGCTGTACTTGTTTTTCTAGCATAAGTTCCCCGCTATTCATCATAAATCTTATGCAATTATGTAGAGTGTTGCCTACAGCATTCAGATGTTAAACTGTATCAAGTTGCTGAGCAATGGTCATCTCACTTGTAGACACAGTGACAGGCCATTATAGAAAAGGAATCTGAAAATGTTATAACGGTGTAGGTATCGTATGTAGTACGCAATCGAACGTAGTGTGAATAATCACCTCATCTGTGTTTAACAAAATCCCAGAGTGTACTCGTAAGGTATACATTTGAACTCTTCAGCAGTTTTTGAGGTTGGTTCTTGGAATTCCTGGTCTTCCTGTTTGGCATACATCATCACAGTCCACTAGGTCGAAACATTCCACCATGTCTGAAGATAGTCGACCTAACATTACCAACACCCTTCAAAAACAAAAAACACAAGTGTTAAAAATGTTATCCTACAAAATTTGGACTAAAGATATTGTTTTTTGTTTTAACTTATGGAAAAAGACAATTTAAACTGTGGACCCATAACATTTACCCTAATAATCCATTAACCAGGCCCTACGAATCACTTCCATCGTAAATGATTGGCTTCTCAATTGTCAAGTGATAGAGGACTTTCTTTGAGATGAACCTGTACGGATTGGACGAAAAAAAACAATATAAAACATTCAACATAACGTTTTTGTAATCATAAGCAATACAACAAATCATTAGTTCATAGTAAGCAGTACTTCAAAGTACTTCAGAAGCAGACTACGCGAGTGGAGCATTGCGGACCGATTTGACTGGAGTTAAGAGTGATATCACGACACCCAGAAAATCTCCATGACCACCTTCACGTGGTCAGGGTATGCTACGCCCCGCATGCATTTGGAAGATACTTGCTAAACCCGTTGATTAAGCTGCCCTTGAGTTTGCTAAATACATTCAAAGAAAGCTATTTGTCTGCACGTAATGGCCCAGTAGTATGCTGGGAGAAAAAAAGCTGTAGCACTCACAGTGAACAAAGTGCTTCGGCTACAGCTCTGAGTAGAGATATCGACCCCACTTGGAAACTTCCATGATAATATATAGAAACAAAATTGGGGAATGTAGGAACAAATCAGAACATCTCCACTCGGTACAGGCTGTTGCAATATCGTTCTTGGTTGACTTTCTTTAGGTTCTAGTCATTCAGTGTTGGTTTGTTCCTTACGTTCATTGATATCACCTGGGCCTATTGTAGTTGTCTTCCTACCTTTGTCTGGTTGTCCTCTTATCACCACCCTACATAGTCTCCCAGGTCCCCTGTCTGTCGATAATTGCATTGTTGCAAGTTTAGATTCCTGTTCTGTTAAGCCGTGTTGCTTTATAGTAGACCTTTGAATTAAACTGTGATTATTTTTACTCCGTTTGTGTATTGCCTGTGAAACCTGACAAGTAGCATGAAGACAATTATCTTGGCATTGTTCTGTTATTTTTGTGTGACTCGGAACATGCTAACACACAGGTGTTTTCCTATCATAAGGTCAAAATGATAATATTCCACTCCACACCACTTAACAGGGGGCTCAGGGTCTCACGCCTTACCGGGAGAAAGAGTTGTCAAAGATGAGTGTGTAGATGCCAGCATTACGGACTTTCAGCTGGCCTTGAATGGTCTCTTTGTGGGCGTTGCAGCGAGTCAGTGGAATCAGCACCTGACAGGGAGGCATTCAAATATGTTTTTAGAGTCCGAAGACAAACAGGAAGAGCAAACACCAGCACACACTCAGACCTCAAATTAATAGATATTACCAACCTTGTCGACCGGTTAGATGTTATTTACAGTTCTATTTAGGTGTAAAAAAGGCCACACTTGAGTTTGGTATTGTAAGATAAGCTCAACAAAAATAAAGAGATCAACGTAAATAAGAACAACGTAAAAAAGAACAATGCAATGTAAGAACAATGTAAATGAGAATCTGTTCCTAAAAAACACATCCTGTAGAATAACAGTAAAAAGATTTTACACAAACCGTGGAAACCGTTTTCTAAAACAGACCACTTAAAACCGCTCATCAGCTGGAATGAAGAGTTAGCCCCCACTGGGGACAAGGTCTATTTAGATGGCAAGCAAATTGTCTAAAGAAAGAGCCCCTATTGATCATTGCAAAGTAAGAACCTTATGAAATCATTCATGTATCCATTCTGGGTAAAATCAAATGACAATGCCTTTCACTGAAGTGCCTTGTGAAACAGTGACAATGGGTGGGTCAAGTCTCTTGGGGGAAAACATCCCCCCTCCCCAAGTCAAGGAAACAAATCAAACAAACAAAGTTGAGATTCATCCGTTTGTAAAATTGGAAGAAAATGAAAAGGGAAACTAAACTAAAAGACACATTCTTAATATGATTTCTTGGGAGAAGAGTGAGTTCCATTAATACATGCTACTGTTGTGAAAGATGAATCTGTAAGATCATTCGTCATAGCTTGGCAATTCAAGTTGGCAACAGAGCGAGTTATGTAATTAGTGGAGAGTTTTAATAGGCTGCTCTGGAAATGGTAAATTACAACAACAACTGTGTGTTGCTGAGGATGAATGTTTGCTTTCTGAACCAAAGTGGTCTGTCTTTTCTGGCGGTGAACATTGTATTTTTTATGTCAAGTCAAGTAACAGATGTTTCCTTTACTTTGTTTTGTGACATACCACGTTTTGTGTTTCCCCTCTACACCACTGTTATGCTTTCTGCTTCAAACCTGTTATTTTCTTCTTAAGGATTTATTGACACGGGGGACTACGGAGATCTACCACAGCCTCCGTACAGTATGCATCTGCAGTATTAGTGACATCATAGTGTTTCATATCAAATAAACAGGACACATTATTTGGGTTTAATAAAAGAGTGCACACCAAATTGCTAAATTTTGAATTTTTAAAGACTGTGTTCTGTTTTATTGACAGACTGTTCTGTTTGTAAGATAGAAAAGCTGCACTCCTTCTCTCCTCCATCGGACTCACTAGGAGTTGTGATCAACTTATCAAGCCCACCTACAAAATTGCAAACGTGAGATCATACATTTCCATAATGAATCCTATGTAAGCAAAGACGACATTTTTACTTAAGTCATTTAGCAAATGATTTTATCCAAAAGCAAGCTGCAGTTAGAACACCCACCAACCATGTGGAACAATCAGGCCATAGTGGTCCTTACCTTGGATTGTCCAACGGTGATGTCGGCGTTCTCGCGGTACACAACACTGAACGAGATGCTCTTGGGCTCTGAGGAGAATACCCAACTTACAGTGGGGCCGCAGTCAACCACAGCAATGGTGATCACACTGTAGCAACTGGACTTGACAAAGAGCTCCCGGGATCTTTCACCAAAGTGAGAAATGTCATCCATGCTTAGAGGGACCACCAGCCTGGAAATAATCACAGAAATAACAGTAATTAGCCGATGCCATAAAACAGGTGTCCACAACGTAATTTGCGGTAAAGCGTTTGCTAATTTAGCAAACGTGAGTGTTTCAAGGAGTGATCGTAAAAGAACTAGCTAGCTACGCTTGCTAACACTATCTAACGCAAGGTTAATTGAGAACGCAACTCTGCTAGTTATGTTCTAACCTCCAAATCCAGTTTCATAGCGAAATAGCAAAGCATAAATTATTTATTTGATAAGCTATCTCCTATTTGTAACATTATAAAACACTTCCTTCTCTTCATATGACGTCAAACATCTTTTCCGGCTATGTACACAACAGCAGCTGGTCAAATGGATTGTTGCCTACATTGTAAACGTTAAAAACGCTAATCAGAATGCCGGTATAATTGCACAATTCTTCTCAAACTTGATTAACCAGGTAGTAAATACCACTTATTAAAAGAGGTAGGTTAGTTATCGTAGCTAATAATATGTGCCAGGTCACAGAGCTAGCTAGCTACTGCACCTATACGTTAGCTTACTTATTAACTGCATGTCCAGGAATGTTATTAGTGAATTCAACAAAATTATGAATGTGTATTAATTCCTCTAAGGCAAATCATCCATTTCTCAGTACAGTAATGTTAACTGCAAAGGGTAGAGAATGAGCAAGCTTCAAGTTTCCTGGCTGCTTGCTGATGATTTTCCAGCTAAAACAGACATCCTGATTGCCGTTATTTAAGGCAGTTTTCAGAGTCAACACTAGAGGGTGAACTATGATTTGCTCTATACAGAGACTGTCGGACAGCCAGATAGACCATGGACGAAGGACTTTGGACTAGAGAAGGCCATATCGCCAACTTATCTATGATCCGGTATATCGGGTAGTTGTATAGTGTTAGCATTTCCGGTAACAATGGCAGTTGCTTATGAAATACTACAAGGGGAACTGGTTTCATAAAGTCTGGGAACAGACTCACGTGACTTCTCCAGACTTGAGAAGGGCGATCTCCGCGTCCTGCACAGTGGGCACATTCTCATCCGGGTCCTCTGTGGTTGTGTCTCCTGTGCTTCTGCAGGTCAAAAGACAGTTGTTACCACATGGTTCCCGGTGGCAGTATATCTACTGTATGTTCTGTCTGAATCACGCAATGGAACCATCCAAAAACCGCACCTTATACGTTTTGCTTTTTCAAAACATGTGTAAATGATCTCTGCCTCACTCGAGTTGAACTGAGCAACAGCACCAACGACTGGGCCATCTAAAAGGAATTCTGCTAACCCCCTCCCCCGTGACTAGGCTCCATTGAGAATGAATTAAGATTAGGACAACGCTAACACAGGATGGCCGTGCTCATTGGCTGGTCACTCTACATGTGGTGGGGAGGGATTGCCAGCATTGATTTCCTTAATGTGCACTAGGGACTCTTGTGGTGGGTTGGGCCCCTGCAAGCTCACTAAAGGAAGGTACGCAACTTCCAGGGTTGTGGGAGCGGTTTACAAAACAGCATGACGTGGCATGTTTTTGAGAACATGTCTTATTCTTTAATTGTCTAGAGACAGGTGGGTTGGCCGCTATGTGACTAGGTTGTGGATTGGATAGTTTTTTTTCTAATAATGTCAGGCTAGAATGTAGTTGACAGACAAATCCCATTTTCTTATCTGCCTTCGTGCCTTTGTCAAAGTGTGAGCAACTATATCACAAGAACACCAAGTGAAATGAGGAATATATAACTGTAGGTTTCTCAGAGGATAGATGAATGAGAACAGAGTGACTTACTGACCACTGCTGAGATGAGTCACAAAATAATCTGGCCAATATTGCTCCCTTTTGTACATGGTGTGTTTTTGATAACAAAGACTCCTCAATAACAAAAGGAAGATCAGTCCAAATCTGAAGGGTATAAAACTAGAAGATTCCCTAGAACAGGAGATGGTAGAAATCATACTCCTAAATCCTGATGTCTTAAATAACAATGCATGAATCAACTTAAACCCATGGCTCCTCTTTGGCTGGTACCATTTACAATCATTACAATTACCAAAGATCTATCGGTGTGCCTTTGAGAAAGGTACTTTACCCTAATTGCCCATGTCGGTCTGGATGGCAGCGTCTGATAAAGTGACCGAGGTATGTTTTTTTCATGAAATGTGTACGTGTCGTTTTTCATTAGGCTTCGTCATTACAGTTCTTTGGAATCAAACGTTATAGTATGAGGGTTTCTGTGTGTGTTTTTGTCCATGTCTGGTTGCACTCACGTGTTCGGCCGTGTGTCCTGGTCCCCTTCCAGTGAGCCCGCCGTGGCTTGGGACAGCGAGTCGCTGTCGTAGACCCCGTTCACTTCCTCCTCTGTGATGATGTCATAGGCCTGATCATCAGACTTAGTGCCAGGATCCGACACTGCACAGGAAACAAGAAGTTGAGAATAAAAGTCATGTATTAGTAGCCAACTCAACGAGTCCCTTAGGAATGCCTGTGTAAATCCTTAGTACTAACCGCACATGACATAACAGAAACAGGAAGTCGTGCCTAATTTAATTCCAGATAATTTAAACGGACAAAAAGCCATTGTGGTTATGTTAATGTAAAAAAGAACTTCTGTCTGTCAACGTTTTTACCTGACTCGTCTTTTAACTTCACATCTTACCCTTTCTTCCGGATTATGCATGTGCGATGACATGATTGGGCTTGGCTGTTCTAAAACCTTCCACAACAGACCTGCCCTTTGCGAACTATAAAACGGACCCTTCTGTGGACATATATTTTCACTTTTCGGGAAAAGACATTGAAAGTGATTGTTAAGGCAACCAATGCTGGATCGTGGTCCCTCTTACTCACGTTGTTAAGGTTAAAAGAAATGAAAGAAACCACTACAATGACAAAGAATGGGAAGGGTTTTTCTTGTTATTCTGCCGATGTCCATTTGTTTTCAGCACCGGTTATGACTCAACACTAAACTACTTCCACACTACCTTGAGCTAAGGCCAAAGCAACTGTGAAAAAAAACGTTTTCCCATTAAAATGTCCACCCGTGACCTTGTTTCAAACAGCGTCCCCTTTGAGCGACTGTGTGACAAAGACCTTTACAAGGGTGGATACTAGCGGTGTGTTTGTGTGTCTGCCAAGAGCTCACCTGTAACCCTGGGAGTGGGTATATAGGGGGCAGATTCGGGTTGTGGGTGCGGCCCAACTCTAGGGGGAGGTGGCTCAATGTCGGAGGGGCTCAGTTCCCCCTCTGTGAACCTCTCCACAATAGCGCCGTGCTGGGTGTAGCAATCCCTGCAGCAACGCTCCTTCCTCCCACTGTGCTTTGTCATTACAAAGTTGTTACTGCAGTAGTAGCAGAAGATACGCCCGCACAGCCTGAAACGAGAAGAGGGATTCTGGTTTCGCTATGGCCAGAACATCCACCCAGAACCTGAAACCTCTCAGATGATCTCAATTCTGTAAATTATTATGTTCACAAGGTAAGCGGTTATAAAGAGGTTATAACCAGAGCGTCTCTCTGACTGGCACATTCTGTCTCAAGTGGTTATGACGCTGTTTCAGTAGTCAACATGCATTTTTTGTGCTGGGAAATTAACCTTACCCCACAGAAAATATTTGTTGTGTTGTGTGAGTGTTACTTCTAATAGCTAAATCGTAAATTAAAATATGGAATCACCACAATATAAACCTTCAACTTTCAATCACTGACTCTCTACAAGACCAGCCTGAAACTGGGCTTTTAAAGCGCTAATACCCGTTACCAGATGGTCCCCAACACGCGGCATAACATGGCCATCTACTAAGGGAGTGTCCTCTCAACGCACACCTGCAGTGGTGTCGGCGAAGCCACCAGGTGAACTGTCCCTGGCAGCCGAGGCAGTGGGTGGTCTCTTTATCCTTCAACCAGCGTTCTTCTGCACGCAACCTTTGCTCAAATTCCAGAGCGTCCGACTTCTGCCACAGAAAGTCCTTATCTCTGCCAGAGAGAGAGAGCACAACACAGACGGAAACAAATCGATGAAAGCCAAAGAATTTAAAAAAGCAAAGGAAGGAAGGGAAGACAAAAAGACACACGGGTTGGAGTGTGGGACCTAGTTCCAGAAAGAGTAATAGTTGTGTATGGCTGAATGCCACTTTCTGCCCTACCTGTCTCGTACTCTCCCTGTCTCCATATCTTGTACTCTTTCTGAATTCCAAATCAACTACTCTTAGGCACTTAATGTAGACGTGTTGGGATATTCTTTATACGGACAACAATTTGATACCTTTTTGCAGAAGAACATTCTGCAACAATGCAGGTAGTGTATTCTCTGTGGTGTGCTTGATATTTAAAAATAGCCTCCAGTAGTTTGAATTTCCACATTGAGATGTCAGACTTGATTATCTTCCGGAAAAAGTGACACCCCCCCAGTCACATTTTCTGTCGCTGCTGGATCACTTTTTCTTTTAGCAAACAGACTCCAAGTAAGAAACTAAACCTGTAATAGGTCTACCACCTTGGCATTTGACAGGCTAGATGCCCTCTTCGCCATATTGGAAACCCCAGGAGGGGCTTTCCAGCTCCAATCTAACCCTTATCTTGCCACTCTCCCAATGTTTCACTTTCCTACCGTGCACCAACCCCCTTATCAAAAGACCCACACAGCCATGTAATCACCCAAACAAATGGGAGGAAAACTCCTGCTAAACAAAACACCCAAGGTGCAGCGGCCACTCTCTGTTTCCCAAGGACAGGTGCAGAGGAAGAGTAACTACGGCGTACTTGATCAGTTCAATGAGGCGCTCTTCCAGGATACTTTTGGTCCGGTGGAGGTCATCAATCTCTGCGGACGTCCTGAGGTGATGATGACGCTTTTCAACCTCGGCCTGCTCCAGTTTCTGCGTCAGCTCCTCACGAACCGCCTGTACCGCCGCCAGAGCTTCCTCCGAACTGAATAAGATCAGGAAAAGGACGAGTGAGTGATTGCGCTGGCGTGTGTCGGACAGCATCGTCTTTAACTATTCTCCACTCACATAAGAGGTCAGTCAACAAGGTTGTCTGGCGCATTGTATGCAAGGCTTTTCTACTGGTGTCTTACAAACTGAGGCAGAAAAATGGGTTATTGTCTTACTTGGTGACCGATTGGCTCAGTTGCTGAATCTCTTCCTCAGTCTGACGAATGGCTGCTTCAGACTTTGTGATGTGCGCATCCTTCTCTACGATCAGCCGTGAGTGCTCTTCATTCACCCTCTTTATCAAAAATAATCACAACATACAAAATTAAGTTAACTGAACTATTACTGTCTCTGGTCTATATTATGTTTAATTGGTTAAGACGTCAGCAATGTTTTGTAAATAAACCTAAAGAAAAAAGCCCTCTGTCTGTCATATTGTTTTCATAATAACGCACTAAAAATGGTTCTATGAAACATTCAAACTATTTACCCCAACCGATAGGCACAACAATGGTCTCTAATGACATTCAAGACACTGGACGTGACCAAGTTCTTGTATATGGTATGACAATGGGATGCTTGTAAAGCCTAACCTAAGCCATTTCACTGTTCAGAAAAAGGTAACTTCCTGTGCTGATTTCCCTGGCGTCTATATTCTGAACCTTCATGCGTTAGTACAAACAGGAAGGCACAATAAAATAATAGAAACTTGAGACTTGTATTCATGTTCAAACTCTCTCATATTAACCTCTTTAAATCTAACAAAAATAGATTTTTGGGGTTATGCACTATTCGTCTGGTCATAAAAAAATTGGAATCACTTATGCTTTGCTTTCTGCATTTCAAAGTCAGATATTTTAAATGTCAACTATTTAATTTTTATCTATTGATAGTAGGACATAGAGACATTTTGTCTCATTTTGCAAATTAGGATCTTTCTGTTACAGAATATAAAAAAAAAATATATATTTACAAAATTTACAAATTTACTGTAAATAAATCTATATGGGTGATCAGCAAAAGATACAGACCTTTAACTCAGAAACTTTCACCTCCAGACAAGAAACTTTCTCTTGCTCTTTAGGCAGCTGGACTTTCAACTTCCCCAGTTCATCATTTAGAATCTGGATGGGAAGCAAAACCACAGATTTAGAATAAACAGGCTTCCCCTTGAGCCTTCTATGGCGGGATTACAAGTTAACAGGTACCAACTGCTAGCGTATCAAAGCATTTACTAAAACCACAAATAAAATGTAGGAAGTGTTGACAGGAGCTATGTGGAGCCTGTCTGATATGCAAAAAGCTAACTTATAATCAGCATATGAGAGTTGAGTTGCAGAGTGAACCGTGTAGTCATTCACACCTTACTACGTTGGACATTTCGTAGTATATCAATGTGTTAAATACTCTTTCACCAAAACCATTTGCGTAGCGTTTGTTTTGGTGAAAGAGTATTTTTTCTTTTTTTACCGTATAGAAAGTAAAAAGAATATGTGATACCTGTAATATCTGGGACCAAAACACACTGCCAGGGATGTTCAAGAAGTAGGCAAGCTAACTTCAGCTAGCTAATAAAAATGTGCCTGTTAAATTAGCAAACAAAATGGCCTGCGTGTAAACTATTCAAAGAAACCCTTGTGTCAAGTCAGTAAATTGACAAATACAGTTGGCCTTTCTGGTTTGGTTCACTCGCAACCAGGTGTGTCCACTAACGCTCTCTCGTCAGTGCTGTGATCTGTTGAATTAACTGAAATTATATTACTACCGATATATTCTATTAACCTTCTACATTACGAAATGTATACATTGCAAAAAGCAAGTGTTGGATCACAAAACTAAGCAGCTGTTGTGAGTGCACCTACAAATATTCAAGTCAAATTATCATCGTTAGAGGTTCCATGCTATCCATGATTATCCTTGAGCAACTCGACTAGTTTAAAATGGCACCAAATGCATTGACATTTGTAAAATTGACAATTCTCAAGCTCCTGCACTGAAACATCACACCAATTTATAAACTAGCCTAATGTGTTCTGGCTCATGCATAGTAATTACCTTAGGCAAAATGTGCCACTTTGACTAAGATGCCTTTTCATAGAGCCCCATATTGATATGATGTTGTGCAGTTTGAATTTGCCACATAGCATACGCTTTGGGCAGAACCCCAGCCAAACTCACCTTGATCTGGTTCTGATGATTCATGCTTTCCGAGCTCATCTGGAACTTCACCGCCTCAATCTCCTCCCGACTGGATTCCTGGAGGTTCCTCACCTGGCCCTCTGCTTTCTCCAACTTGTCCTGAAGCTCAAGCATAGCTGCCGGAAGGCTCTCAGACTGCCTCAGCTCATCTCTCAGGCTGGCGTTCTCCTGGCGCACTGCGGCCACGCAGGCTGCCATCCGCTCCAACTCTCTGGCCGTCCTCTCCTCTGCCTCTCTTATCCTTCCCGCCTCCGCCTCCCAGCCTGCTTTGGTCTCCTCCTGTTCTGCAGTCAGCCTGCAGACGGTCATCCCGAGTTCTGCCATCTCCGTATTGGCCCGGTGGAGGCCCTCGCGGGTCTCAGCATTCTCCAGGGCCAACCTCTCGTTCTGGGCCTTGAGTGGGGTCAGCTCCTCCCTGATGGAGGCCTCTGCAGAAGCCAACTTGGCCCGGGCGGCCGCCTCCTGCTCACACTCCTTACTCAGTGCCTCTTCCCTCTCTTTGCACTGCAGGAGCTCAGCCACATGCATCTGGTTGAGATCCACCATCTGGGCTTTGAGCTGCTCCGCCAGGGTCCTGAGTTCATCTCTCTGGGACTCTGTCACTTCCAGCTGGGCCTGGCTTCTCATCCTGTCCTCCCCAGAGGTCTTCAGTTGCACTCTCAAATCCTGCACTTCAGCTTGGAGCCTGGACACCTCCTTTACGTTCACCTCCAGCTGACCCTCCGTCATCGTCGCCTTGGCAGCCAGCTCCTGACACTCCTTGGCCTTGACAGAAATCCTCTCTAGCTGGGTTCTTTCAATCATCTGCTTCTCGGTGGTGACTCTTTCTATCTGCTTAGTCTTTTTGGTGCAGGCTTTTTCCGCGTCTGCCTTGGCCTTCTCTAGCGCTCTGCCTCTGGCCTCCAGGGCCTCCACCCTGGCGTGGAGCTCTGCACACCTCCTCTCCTTGTTCTCTAGCTGGTCCTCCCTGTCTTTTAGACTCTCCCGCAGGCCGGCCTCACTTCTGCAAGATGCGGCCAAGCTCTTCTCCAGGTCTCCAATCTGTCCATGGATGGACTTCTGTCCCTCCTGCATGGAGCCCAGAGTCGCCCGTAACGTGTTCTGCTCCGCCCTCAAGGCGTGGTTATCTTGTTCCAGCCGTTTGGCAGCAGCATCTGAGACCTCGGAGGCCAAGGCCGCCCGCTGTAGACTTTCATCTAAGGCCCGGTTCTCCTCACGCAGCCTCCTGTCTTTTTCATCCACCGTCACCTTGGCGTCATCCAGCTGGCCCCTAAGCTGCTTGTCTGAGGCCCTCAGAGCAGCCACCTCACCGTCCAGGGCCGCCCGGCTCTCCAGCAGCTCCTTCTTCAGTTCTTCGTTCCTCTTCACTGTGATCATCAACTTCCCATTCAGCTCCATCAGGTTGGTGCACTGTGTCTTGTACTCTTCTATCCTATTGGCTTGCTCCCTGATGCTGGACTCAAGCTCGAAAAGGTTGGCCCTTAGGCCGTCCCGCTCCTTGGTCAGGCTTTGGTTCTGGACTTCCATATGTTGGAGTCTTTGGGTGCTGTTGAGCAGCTCTGCATCTCTGTTTTTTAATTGCTCCTTCAGGTAAAGAAGTTCCCCATCCAAGGTTTCTTTCAGACTCTCCATGCTTCCCTGGATCTCCTCTTTATCCACCTGCGCCCTCCTCCTGGCTTCCTCTGCATGTCTCTCCGTCTCCTCCAGAGTTCCCTGCAGGTCCTGCAGCTGCCTCAGTAGGTTGCTGGCCTCCTTCTCCCTCAGAGTCAGTGCCCCCTGTAGCTGGTCAACGGTGTTGTGCTGCTTCTCTACACACTCCGCAAAGCTAGCTTTGTCTTCTGAAGCGGACTTTGACAGAGCTTCCAGTATTGCTCGATCCTCCTTTGCTGCCACCTCCTTGACCCTCAGCTCGTCCGCCAGTCTGTCAGCCTGCCTCCTTCTGTCTTCTCCCTCTGCCAGAGCCTCTGTCCTCCCCCTCTCTGCTTCCTTCAGTCTGTCCAGCAGCTCGTGGATCTTCTTTGCTGAGTCAAAATAGCTATTTGCCTGCAGGCCCTTTTCATTCAACACCGCATCCAGTTTTGCCATCAGCTCAACATTCTTCACCTCAGCAGCGGCAAGCTTCTCCTGGAGGTGGCACTGGCTTGCCTCTTTAGCCTTCTCCCCAGTCCTCAGGGCCTCCAGCTCACGGGACAAGGCCTTTTCCCTCCCCTCCAAGGCTTTTAGCGCCCCTTGCAGCCCTCGCTGTTCCTCCTGGGCGGTCAGTGACACGTCCAGCTGCCTTTGCAGCTCCACCACCACACCCCGTAGCTCAGCACCCTCTTCCCCCATCTGGCGCACCTTGTCCAGGAGTTCCCGCTGCTTCAGCTCAGACCGGTCCAGCTCTAGACGGAGCTCGTCTAACATGCTCACCTCCGCGCCCGAAGGCAAGGACTCATTCAGCTCGCTCAGCATGCCGGTCCCGTAGTCTGGGCTGCCAGGGCAATCATGCGCTTGCTAAGGGTATGAGGTGTTGTTTGGTTGGAGGGGAGGAGTGGAGGAAGAAACAGAGAAAACATTATGGTCAGACAAATGTGATCCATGGAGAAACTGTCTGCAAATATTGAACTTAGGAAAAACACAAAGAGAAAAACAATGCCACTGCACCTTTTGAAACTTTTAGATCAAACGCTATAGATGTAATACAATGTGTATGAAATGCAAATATATTGATTTACTAAATTGCGTTCATGTTATGTATTTAATAAATCTGCACAATTACAGTATGTTTAGAAAGCGAAAGGCACTAGGGTGTCTAGAGCAGAATATTGCCCATTTGTTATGGCTTGATTAGAAAACATGATCTGTCGTATTCCTAATTGAATGTGATTAGTGCATCCCAGTAAAAGCTCTGAGTAGGAGGGCTGGATCTGTGAATACCTGTGAGTATGTGCTGGCCAGGCTGTTAATGCTGGAGCTGCGACTGGGTGGTTTCCACATGTGGCCAGGTGAGTTGGACACGCCCAGGGTCCTCCTGGTCATCAGAAGACACACAGGTAACCCGTGACACAGTCCAGAGCAGGGGTCTCCAACCCCCTTTTTTGTCTCACTCCAACCCCATGTAAATGCAGCCTCATTCGGTCATAAACTGTCTAGTTATTAGAGTCAGGTGTGCTAAACTAGGCTTGGAGTGAAAACCACCAGGACAGCAGCTCTCCAGGAGCAGGGTTGGAGACCCCTGGTCCAGAGCAATCGCAGTTCAAAGCACGGGGCATCGGTCATAAGGTGCATGTGATTGCTTACCTTGCAAAGGTGGGCCAGGCTGAGTCGAGGTCATGACCCCTGGAGGCCACATCAAACTGGATCTCGTTGAGCTCATACAAGTGGTTTATGATGTCAACACTGAGATGGGACTTCAGCAAAGGACTACGAGCATAGTACCAGTCACTGCGCAAAAGAGGAGACATAGAGTCCGGTGATTGAGAGACACACACATGTCCAATCGCGTGCATTCGCATTACATTCAATTTCCAGTAAACCCCATAGTACAGATTCAACGTTTTCACTCATTTTAGGGGAAACCGAAATTACAGAAGTAAAACACCACAAGGGAAGAGAAATTAAAGGTGTTATTGAGAATCAGAGAGGAAATAGAGTTTACATGAAACAATAGATTTACCAGCTTGTTTATTTGTCAATACTCTTCACAAAACATTATGAAATGGGAAGTTCGTAGAAATAAAATCTGTTGAACATATGATTAGATAAGTATTCACCCTCTTTCATCAACACAGGTTGTCCTACTTATTTAGACTTAGACACCTGGCTTTCCATACTGTTCTCTCTGATCAGCTTCTGTGTTGGCGATCATGACCAGATAGCTAATTATAACGTAATTACAGTTGCCCCCAAAACTGTCACCCTCCATGAAGATTTTGTCCGATTTTTGTTATTCTAATGCTAGAATGTAGTTAATCCTGTCCTCAAACATGTCAACCTTAGACCCTATGACCTGGCACATCGAACTTTGCAGTTCCCAATTGTGAAGTTAGACATCAACCCCTTTTCAATTCAGGGATTTGCCCCCTTGTTCCTCTGTGAATCCTTTGCTGCGGTTGAGTGTTACCTGGTAACCCTCTGGTTCATTAGGCACTGCTGCAGGGTGTCAGCCAGTCGCTGGTGCACCAGGGAGTAGCGGAGGAAAGCTCTGCCTTTTCCCAGAGAAGTCTTCAGCTGAAAGGACAAAGTACAGGATTCAGAGTGCTGCAAAGCAACAGCAAAAGGGTCTTTACCTCCAGCACCAATGTGGCCCTAAAAGAGCAAAATGTGCTCCTACATTTCTTAGAACGTTTACATTAAAGGGATAGTTTAAATCAAATGTGCTCTTTTCTTAGAACGTTTAGATTAAAGGGATAGTTTAAATCAAATGTGCTCTTTTCTTAGAACGTTTAGATTAAAGGGATGTTTAAATCAAATGTGCTCTTTTCTTAGAACGTTTAGATTAAAGGGATAGTTTAAATCAAATGTGCTCTTTTCTTAGAACGTTTAGATTAAAGGTATAGTTTAAATCCAATGTGTACTTTTCTTAGAACGTTTAGATTAAAGGGATAGTTTAAATCAAATGGGCTCTTTTCTTAGAACGTTTAGATTAAAGGGATAGTTTAAATCAAATGTGCTCTTTTCTTAGAACGTTTAGATTAAAGGGATAGTTTAAATCCAATGTGTACTTTTCTTGCTCCTGATGGGGTTCATATGTCATCAACCGTTCCAAGACGTGCTGACATAACGTGTGTGTGTGTGTCATGGATATTAGCAAAGACTAGGCAGAATTCCTACGTCCCACATTTTCTTATGAGTTCTTAGTTGTGAAACAAATTACCGAATATATTACCCTGTTTCCCAAAACGTTGGGAAGCTGCGTAAAATGCAAGTGAAAACAGAATGCAATGATCATTTATCCCTACATTTCCCTATATTTAATTGAAAATACTACAAAGAAAACATATCAAATGTTCAAACTGAAACATTTTATTGTTTTTGGACAAATGCATGCCCAAATGCCAGCAACATTTTTCCAAAAAGCTGGGACAGGGGCATTTTTCCTCAGTGTTGCATCACCTCTTCTTTCACTCTATAAGCATTTGGAATCAGAGGAGACCAATTGTTGTAGTTTTGAAAGTACAATGTTTTCCCATTGATATAGGATTTCTGCTGCTCAACAGTTGGGGGTCTCTTTCGTTTCATAATGCGCCAAATGTTTTCAATGGGTGACAGGCCTGGAGGTGACAGTCCTGTCTAGCACCCAGACCCTTGTGCTACGAAGCCAAGCTGTTGTAATACATGCAGAATGTGGTTTGGCATTCTCTTGATGAAATAAGGATGCAGCGTCCATTATTCCCAAAAAATCTTAATCGTAAAATTGTATCTTTATATATGGTTTCTTCTTTGCGTAGTAGAGTTTTAACTTGCATTGTTTTAACAGCAACATACTCGACTACAGAAAATGTTTTTCAGAAGTGTTCCTGAGCCCATGCAGAGATTTCCACTACAGAATCGTGTCTGTTTTTAGTGCAGGGCTGCCTGAACACCAGAAGATCAAGGCTAACCAATATTGGTTTCCGGCCTTGTCCCTTGCATACAGAGATTTCTCTGGATTCTCTGAATCTTGATTTGTTGCCGTTATATTGTTTTCTATTGAATATAAGCTATGATTTACACATAATTGCATTTTGTTTTTATTTACATTTCTAATTTTTTGGGAAACAGGGTTATATCTACTGTACACTGAATATGGCAACTGTAAAATGCGGGAATGTCAGGAGCGATGGGATTAGTTTTCCTGCAGATCACTGTTAAGAAACATATGTAAAATTCCAGTCAGTAGATTATTCGCAGACCAAGTAAAATTGCTCCTTCATTATTTCCCATTTGAAGGCCATGGTTCCCAGTACATCCCAAATCTAATTTATATCTAGCGTCAAAATAGAGAGTCCACAAAAATGTTGTTTGCTGGGACCCATAAAACTTATGAAACCAAATCACAAGAAATTGTACATCTCTCGATTACTTCTTAACAAATATTATGCATTTTGTAATAAAGTTTACCATGTTAAAATGTTAAGTCCATACCTCTGGGATGGATTTGACAAAGCGAATACCATCATTGGCTCCCTTAATCTTGGCCAAACAGTCGCTGAAATAATCCCAGTAGTCTTTTCTGGTGCCAAGAAATGTTGTTTTCTCCTTCTGGTCAAACTGAATAGTACATAGATTGTGTTTGTGACAAACCTGATCGAAAAGACTGTATAGCAACAGATGTGAATAATGTCATTGGTGTGGATTTGACAGTGCAGTGGGTTCCTGGACAAAGACTAATCAAAATCCTGAACTAAAAATAATTTTGCATTTGAGTCAACAGTAAATTGGTAATCGTAATCTCTCCCTGGGTAAACAGGTGCCAGTCACATTTACTAGGTATTATGTAGACTAGATGCTACACCAATACATCTGATGTTTGACATTACATGTTTTGACATTCTTTAGGGCCTTTTGACCAATTGTCTAAAAGCGGGGAAAGGCACTGTTTCATAATAAATAAACACTGTTGGGACTGTGACTTACCTGCAGCAGGTACTCCAGTTTGTAGGAAAACTTGTGCAGATTGACACTATCGTCTGTGATTGGCTCTCCGTTCTCCCTGTACTCTTTGGTGAGCTCAGAAACTGCATCTGTGGTTCATAGAAAAAGCAGGCAGAGAACAAAAAGCAAAAGAGAGAAAGAGAGAGCGTTGTTCCATGATCGAGAGAGAAATTTGTAGTCTTTGTGAGAACAAAAACAGATGTAAACACGTTACAGAAAGGCATACAAATGTATGTGCGTTTCCTGAGCGATTTTCTATAGTAGTTAGCTGCCTTTGACCTGCTAAGAGAAACACAAAAATATATCAGATATATTCTGCTGAAAAAAAATTATATCCATCCAGTACGACAGGAGCGTGGAGTGTTTTGAGTAAACACGGAAGCCCTGAAATTCCTGGAACCCATTATAGCCCTCTTCACCATCTGAGGTCACACACAGATACACATTCAAACCCAACACAGACACAATCAGACTTAATATCCTCACTGCGCCCTTGATACAATTCATGTCTCCCTAATCCCTCCCCACATCCTCCTTCCATCTCCAACTCCCCACATCCTCCTTCCATCTCCAACTCCCCACATCCTCCTTCCATCTCCAACTCCCCACATCCTCCTTCCATCTCCAACTCCCCACATCCTCCTTCCATCTCCAACTCCCCACATCCTCCTTCCATCTCCAACGCCCCACATCCTCCTTCCATTTCCAACTCCCCACATACTCCTTCCATCTCTAACTCCCCACATCCTCCTTCCATATCTAACTCCCCACATCTCCCATCCATCTCAGTCCCTTTCCACTTTCCTCAAACACCCCAGCTCCTCAGCTCAGTGCACCTACTTGCCTCTCATCCAGCGTAAAAAGTAAAAAGACACCCGCAATGGGTGTACCCGGAGGCTGAGCACCCCCTCTGTTTCTCGCCGCACGCTGACAGGGCCTCTCACCCTGGGAAGCACACCCCGTGGGCTGGGGGAGAGGGTCGGCTCCATGGGAGAGAGGACCACTAACGTCCAGAGAGGCCAGCCACGTCCAGGCCACTGCAACCACGCTGGAACTTTCTTTATCTCTATGAACCTTCTCTCTTTTACTCCACAATCCCTCTCTCTCTATGATCCCTTTCACTATCCCTCTACAATCCTCCTTTCAAACTCTCTCTATGATCCTCCTCTCTCTCTACAATCCGTCTCGCTCTCTCTACAATCCGTCTTGCTCTCTCTACAATCCATCTCTCTCTCTCTACAATCCATCTCTCTCTCTCTCTCTCTCTCTCCCTACAATCCTTCTCTCTCTCTTTGTCCCTTTCAATTTCACACAGGCCTGGATGTACTCTGTGTTACAAAGAGACTGGCATACGTGAGCGCGCACACACACACACACACACTGACAAACACAGACAATGGCTTGGTACCATGTAGATCTCTGATAATCCTCTGGATCTGGCTCTCCCCCACAGCCACACCGGCAGCCATCGTCCAACTGGCTCCACGGCAAACGGGTCACAGGGTCAAACTCAGTCTGCTGAATCAGAGAATCAGACGGACAGTCAGGAAAAAAACAAAACAGCATGTAGCTGCGCACACAGTTACAACGTTGCTTTCATAGATTCATGCCACTCTGTCCGCCTGTTAAATCAGTCCCTCACCCAGACGTACTTAGCACTCCTGGAGTCCACGCTTGTGGTTTAAATCAAACCCCACCTTAACTGTAGGATGTGGCTAAGATTGGCGGGTATTTGTGTTAGCAAAGTGTCAGGCACAAAACAAGACAAATATGAGAAATAAAAACCTGAATGTACTTTTAGTTGGCCAACCCCATTGAATCCTGGCTGTCAAGTTTCACAAAAGTATTTCCATTTAACACTGCTGCTGTTGCCCCAACTTTACCTATTTACCACAATTACTGTTTCATTGTGGCTTATCTATGATTAGCTCTGCTTCTAGAACTAGAAAGAAGACAAGAATGAGTGGACCACACTCGTTTTATCTATGATATGGTCATGTGGATTGCATAAGATTGGCTCAGGGTACAAGGCAAATATGTTTATACAACAACCGCGTCCAACGGTGGACAGTATGCAATTCTTAAATATCAGACTTCTCAATTCAACAGGGAAATAGTATGAGTGACTGGTGCAAATGCAAAAAGCATTCTTGTGTTGTAATATTTGTGATCTGGGTTTTACTGCACCAGATATCCTCACATGATAGTGAAACAATAACAATTTGGTACCACAAGGCTTGTGGCTATGTGTAATCCAGTTCTATCAACACATCTAGGGACCAGAGGTTCCCACAAAGTTTGAAAATCCTGACAAAACAATCCCCTAAAGTAGGTTACATTATTGAGGCTAAGGTTAGTGTTCGGGTGTTATCGATACGGCTGAAGCACAGATTGCTTACAAACTGTTACTTATATAGACTAGCAAATATAAACGCGAAAAATATAAGTATTTTGTGCCGCTAAAACAAATTATTTATTTATTGTGTATAAATAATTTGCAAATTAATGTCGATCAATCGAGTTGCCTCGAGTGAGACACCAGTTGTATAATAGCTATTCAATGCAACATTTATCATAACGTGACCAGCCAAACATCCGAATGCAGCAGTTGTCCAAAACATTTGATCAAATCGTAAATAGCATGGGAGCTATGTCCAATCCACAGATATCGAAAATGACAGTGGCAGTCTTTCGTTGGCATGTACAGCCCTATGTAATTAAAAATTAATGGATCAACCAAATAGATATTTCAAATAGACATTAAGAAGAGAAAATAACGAAATCATACTTTAAACTGGACGATCCATAAACATCCTGATAATTTACATCCACATACAAACATGCTACTATGGGGCGGCAACAATTACTGGATTGACAAGTACATCAACCACATACAATGAGAGAATCAGGACACGTACATGTAGGTTGGTTGAACTACAGGGTAAACAGTGAAATCATGTGACAGGGACTGGTTTATTTCGTAAAACTACTAAAGATGTGATTCGATTGGGTTATTCTATTCTCAAAGGCACATAACCAATTTTAGTTTTAACATTTCCATTTTACTATGCACCAATAATATCACTAAAATGGAGATTGAACTGTGCCTGCCACCGAACGACCTGGTTGACAAATTCCTCACTCAGCTAAAGTTATGTGAATTCTGTACGTTTCATTTTCTATAACAGGCTGCGGGAAAGATTGTCAACTTCTAAACGTCTAAATGTTATTTGCCTCAGGACAAAACAATACAATTGTATTTGCCTGTGGCCTTCAGTAACAATCATAGAACATACCATAAACTAACGCTGCCTTTCACCAGGGCCCGCCTGCCTCCTGTTGGGGGCGTGGCCGAAGATGATTGACTGAGGACTGGGTTAAATCAGAATTATTTTGGACTGTCCTACTGTTGGAGGCTTTAAAACAATTCAAACTGTACGGTATTGTACAGATCTACTCGGTCATATACAGTAACCAGCTAAGTGTTTATGTTCTATTATATTTTAATTTCCTTCGCTTTTAAATTATTTTTTCCAATTAATGGTGGATGACGGGAAGTGAATGGGGTCTCATGACTTTGAATTGGAGATAACATTGTTTCTTCCAAAATATGAAAATCTCAGTAAAGTATGCGAATATTTGTTTTAAATAACGTTGCCTATCAACATTTTATTATTTTATCCAACATGTACGTTGCTATATTGCAATGTCTTCATTGGCTAGTAAAGTAGGTGAAGAATAGCTGGCGATGTTAACGTTACTTGGTAACATTACTAGTTAGCGTGCATCATATTATATACCATTATTCAATGAAAGAAACCCATTCTTTTTCAGCGACCCCCGTAATACTTTACCAGGTACCGCACATTTTCTTGTTTTGAGTTGTTCTTTTTTTATCCCAACATTTAGTCGCTTTTGACGAGTGTCAGCAAAATTACCACTGGCATAGAACATAAATACTTTTTCCAAATGGCAATGTCAACACACATTTATTGAATCATAAATTGTAACTAAATGACATGTTACTCTGGGTTCATTTTCAACTTATTCGGATCCTAGACAAAATTAATGATTCCGATTGTACTCAATGAGAAGTTAGATTGGCCTTTCGCTTTCATAGTTAGTAATTCGATTTTGTTTCTGGAGTCCGTATTGCAACAATTGTCCAGCTGCTGAATGATTTTTGTAATTTGTGCATGTATTCTTTTAGACAAAACTTTCCACAGTGGCCTAATATGTATGGTCGGAACAAAATAATGTGTGTTTGTTTTTTTAATGTGTGTTTTTTCTTGTTTTTATAAGAAGATAATTCATGTTACTTAGCTGATTCGATTTAAATGAGATTCAAGCAGAATTCTCAAAACCAGCAGTGCCGCGGTTCAGCCAGCAATTTAACAGTCAATGTTGTATGTATTCTTAAGTTATCATATATAATACGGTATTGGGCTGTTTTTTTGTGCCTTGGCGTACGCATTATCTTTCAAAGTGGAAGGAGGAGCTGAAACAAGCATCAATTTTATATAGCATGCAGGGACAATGAGGCCGTCATACGATACAGGAATGCCAGAACCAGCAGGTAAATGCGATTTTGTCTAAAAATCAAGAAGCAGTGTTTACATGTCATTCTTTTAGTACTTTTGTACTATTTCCATGACTTCTTCATTTTTAAAAATGTTGAGTACTTTTGAGTGTTATTATCATATACAGTAAACATTACTTAAGAATTTAATTGTGGCACAAATGGTTGTATTTTGTCTTAGAGTTTACAAATGGCACATATTCCCCTGAACATTTTACTGACAATTTGCTAAATCAGCTTCTAAATGTTTGAATGTATGATCAACAAATTTGATAATCTGCACCACAAATCTTTCAAGGCATCGACAATGACTTGGAGGACAATAATGGGACTTTCAGTTACAATGATGATTACACCGATGAAGTCTGTGACACAACCGACGTGGTTGAATTTGGCTCCGTGGTGACCCCCAGCATCTTAACTATGGTGATTACTCTGAGTCTGGCTGGAAACATCCTGGTCCTTGTCATCCTGGCCAAGTACGAGAACCTCAAGTCTCTTACTAACATCTTCATCCTGAATCTGGCAATATCTGACCTGGTGTTCACCTTTGGCCTGCCATTCTGGGCCGCCTACCACATCTGGGGCTGGACCTTTGGCTTGACCCTCTGCAAGACCGTCACCTTTGTCTTCTACATCGGGTTCTACAGCAGCATTATGTTCCTGACCGTCCTGACCTTCCACCGGTACCTGGCTGTGGTACACCCTCTGTCCAGCCATGCCTCCCGGAGGGGTTGCTATGGAGTCACTATCTCTCTGGTTGTTTGGATGGTCAGTTTGGGGGCGTCCATCCCAGCTCTGATCTTCTGCTCTGTCAAAGAGAACGTCCACGACAAACGTCTGTATTGTGAATTCCTTGATCTGAAATGGAGAACTGTGAGCAGTTACCAACAGAATATCTTCTTTCTGGGTGCTTTTACAGTGATGGGTTTCTGCTATATAATGATTTTGAAAACAATTGTCAAGTCAAGGTTACAAATGCGAGCTAGAACTGTAAAGCTGATTTTCTGTATAGTGGCAGTGTTTTTCTTAGGCTGGGCTCCCTACAACGTGGTGATATTACTCACGTGGATAACTAAACCTATTACTTGTGATAGACAGAAAATACTTGACTATGGGCTCTCTGTGTGTCGACTGATTGCTTTCTCTCACTGCTGTCTTAACCCTGTCTTTTATGCATTTGCTGGGACTAAGTTCAGAAATCACTTGCAGGGTATATTGCAGAAATTTTGCAGTCACAGAAGCACTGTGGAGCCACAACAGTCGATGGGCTCGATGATCTAGTGGTTCCTGAAGCTGAAAAAAGTGAACAAACTCCTGTCTTTTCAATAAATGATGAAGTGTCCTTGTCAATTAAAACATGGTTTCCCAGAAAGTTGGGACGCTGTGTAAAATGCAAATGAAATGGAATGCAAATGATGTGCCCATTTTTAATATGACGCCATCAACACATTTAAAATACTTTGGGACAGGTATGTTTACCACTGTGTTGCAGCAACTCTTCTTCTAACAATACTCAGTAACAGTATTATGGTTTGGCATTGTCTTGCTGAAATAAGCAAGGCCTTCCCTGAAAACTACATTGTCTGGATGGCAGCATATGCTGCTCCAAAACCTGTATATATTGTTTAGCATTATTGGTGCTTTCTCATGTGTGCCATAGATGATGAGATACCCAAACTTTTTTTGTGCCCTTACTCAAGTCTTTTGTTGCCTCTGGCCCCTCTGTTTTTGAAACATGTTGCTGGCATCAAATTCACAGTAAGTGTATATTTTGTAAGAAATAAATACAAAATGTCTTGGTTTCAACATTTGATATGTTATCTTCTATTGAATAAAGATCTAAAGTAATTTGCACATCATTGCATTCGGTTTTTCTTCACATCCCAACTTTTTCGGTAATATTTCATTGCATGCATAACAATACTATTATTGTAAATAGTAATTAAATTAATTACTTTTGATCTTGTTTTTTTTATACATATAAAATAAGGACCTTTTTGTGTAAGTGCCTGTTCAAGTTGAAATTTGTTTTTGTTTGTTGTGAATACATTTGAAACAACTACTTTACTTAGACCTCTTTTCTGATAGAAACAGAAAAGATAAGGTTTAATACATAAAATATAAAGGTGATGTCAGTTTGTAACTATCCTCTCTCACATACAGACAATGCATCTGTTTTCGATCTTCAACTAGGGTTATACTGCCCCCTACTGTGCAAACGAGGGAAACATTGAACATATTTATTCCAAGACTATTTAAGCAGTACTCATTTTAACAACACGGATCCTCAATTGAAATAAGTCTATAGGTTTTGGTGATCCATGGTATATTACAATTTATAACTTTAGGCATCTAAATGGCAATATCTATCATAGCTTTCTAGTGTATGTTAAAAGATAAAAAATTGTGTATTAATAAGCGTTGCTTTTTTCAATTATATTTCGGAGAAAATTCAGCTATCAAAATTTTGCTACAAGCGACAAATTGAAGTACCGGATGATTTTGGCAAATTCTTAAATGCCGTCCAGTACCAAAGTACCCAAGCCATATAGGGATGTGTAACATTTTCTTGTGATGACAACAAAATACCAGCAGAGGACGTTAAAATATAAGATTAGAATTTACATGAATGTAGCCTATGCCAGTCATGTCAAATCTTGCCATGTGCCGCCAAAAGGCAAGGATTTGCCCTGGTTGGACGTCGTATGGAGAGTCGTTTAATTAACGGAACGTTAGACGTTAAATAAAACAATGTAACGCGTTGACCAATACGGCTATTGACCAATCAGAACTTGCATATCGTTACGTGTAGAGCAACGATCCGTTTTTATTTGTGGGGATTACACTCATTCGTAATGCATATGTCTTGTCGATTCATCTTTACGTAGGCCTATGTCATGACGCCGCGACGGCGTTGCGTTGCACACCTGCGGTTGCAGAAAAGGCATCTGCGTTGGCCCCCCTCCGACAAACGCGATAGCGAACAGGGAATATTTTAATAATTTATCCGTACCTGAACATTTGTGTTATTTCACCGCTTGGCAAGCAGGATCACCGGCACTGCGGACGTCTTCGTGTAGGTAGAATTCCGCTCATCGCCAAAACTCAATTAATGAGCCCCACCGTTTCACTGTATAAAACCATTTATAGCAGTAAACCAAGCACGAACTAATACAGCTTGCAAAAACAATTTAGGGAAAATAATAATAATAAATAGCTATAAGTAAATAGCTACTCTCCAAGCCCCCTCTCTCGCTCACCCACAGTCAATTGGCTTTACTTTCTGCCTTTGTTTTTTTCAGTGTCTCTGTTTCTTCCATGTTTTCTAGGGCTGTGATCAGGGCCGGCGCTAATACAAGCAAAGGTGGATTCGATTTAGGGGGCACATGCCTTGGTGGGCACACAGACGGGAACCGAGGCGGTCCACAGCATGGGCAAGGCATCCAATCCATCCATCCGAAGTCGACATGCGTTGTGAGAGTAGATCATTACGCACCATCCGTACGCACCATTTTTCTTTCTCAAACGATGTCCCCAAATTCCTTCCTGTGTGCGCGCCCCAGGCATTCATCTGAGAGGGGGCCCCAGGCATTCATCTGAGAGGGGGCCCCAGGCATTCATCTGAGAGGGGGCCCCGAGCATTCATCTGAGAGGGGGCCCCAAGCATTCATCTGAGAGGGGGCCCCGGGCATTCATCTGAGAGGGGGCCCCGGGCATTCATCTGAGAGGGGGCCCCGGGCATTCATCTGAGAGGGGGCCCCTGGCTTTCATCTGAGAGGGGGCCCCGGGATATCATCCTGGTCGTGATGAAGGGTGCTGCATGTAAACAACACAACAAAGTATTTCAGCAGCTGTTCTTTATCCCACCATCAAATCTAAGTCAGTATACTAATATAATTTCAGACATAGGGCTATTACAGACAGTTAGAAATGTGGGGGGTGGGGGCTTGTCTCAAAATAGGGCGTTTTCTAACTCTATTTGTGGCTTGGGTTTTTTGGTTTGACACAAGTTCTTTCCCTGGTTTTTAATGGTCCTTCTGCAGTGATATAGCCTGTCTGCATGCCACTCCTCTAACAGGTTGTTTTGGTCCTGTCCTGGTTGCTTTCCCTTTCTGTCTGAGGTGAATTGTTTGAGATGGGGTTGCAATAGTTCAACAAGCATTTAGACCACATTCATTAATTAACATGTTGGTATGCTTTTCGCAAATTGTTCTTTTGGCAAATAGGATAGGCTCTGAAAAATATCTGATGTTAAAAGATATGGTTAGTGCAAAGTTGCGTTAGAGCAAAGTTACATCAATGCGCATGAAATAAAACATTGAAGACATGAGACACACAAGTTAAAAAAGCTCCCCTATTGATTTTGTTTAGATTATTGCATTGTTGTTTTTTAAATGAGAACAACTTACTGCAATTTCACTCTCAGCTGTAGGTATAAATCCCTTTGAACAAGCGCTCTTTTGTTTTGTCCGGAGTCATTCTCTATACCGCGATAATAAGTAAATCTATGCTTCCAGCAGGCCCAAATATATTTTTTAATCTTGACCCATATACTATTTCCAGTTAACCAAGAGCAATTTCTTGGACTAGAAACGAATACACTTCAATCCTATAAATGTGTAAAACCTAAAAAAGAATTCACTTTTGTAACACGTGTTATATATAGTCACAATGTTCCTATTCTGTTTCAGTTAGGCGAGTGTGCTGTGCTCCATTATCTAAAATGTCACGATATTCCTTCTAAATAGCACACTTTCTTACAACTGATGGGCTACGTTCAATTATGTATGTCTATAAAATAAAGCCAAATCTTTGTATGTGTAACATTATACTTGTAGAGATCAGAAAAGGTTATGGAGATGTTTCATAGAAGAGAAAACCGACAGTGTCGAACTGTGTCTGCCCTTGCAGCATTGGCTTCCACGGCCCTGACACGTGGTTTCCTCCCCCAGTTGGAAGTGGAAATGACGACCCGATGTTTCAGATTTATATACATCCTGCGGGAGGTCTGGGTCGTCTCTGTGGATATCAGGGTCCTAATATTTGTTTGTAAAATACAGTAAATCCATAGTTGTTTGTATTTGTTAAGTAATATGAAGAGAGTTCATGTTATTTCTAGTTATATTTGCAAATAATTGCAAATAGAGTATAGTCAAACACGTATTTCTTGTATGTGTATGGATATAACAATTGTGTTCACAATGTCTATGTGTAATAGTATACCTTTTTAGCACGTTGTTGCCATAATCAACCATTTACCAAAACACCCAAACATATTGTACAATTGTCCATGAGTCAGTTTTATGTGAGAATACACAATTATTACTGCATTTCTATGATCATAAGTGTGCCGTCGAGGGTTTGAGTCCCAACGAAATGATCAACTGATCTTTCTATTGGAACGGCTTCCAAATGGCCTCACGCATAGGCCATGTAAGTGTGCATAGGTGCCCTGGGTGTTGATGGAATACGCATACACTGCCTACTTGAAATATGATATCAAAACTAATAAGCGTTGAGGACAGAGGGGTGACATGTTGGCCTACAGTAGACCTATAGGATCTAAAGTTGCGTCTCTGGGCATGCATTCCCATTCCCACTGAGTCTAACCTTCCACTCAGACGCATGAACCTGCAGGTCGAAATGGCGCAGCGATGCGGTCTTATCTTTTTCTGCAAGGTGGTCTGTTGAGCTTTACACCACATTCTGCCTCGTTTCCCAAGGCATCCTGTATTCTGAATCGCTGCAATTCCTGCAAAACGAACAATGCAAAATAGGATTAAAGGCTTCTGATTTACACATTTTTGTCTAATGTGGGTCTATGCTAATTTAATTTAGGCTATATAAATATGTTATTGTAATGCCGGCTAATTAACAATAATAGCCCAACTTCACATTTAATGTCGATGAAAGCTATAGATGTATGTAGTTTCAATTGATTTTGGTTGCATGCGTTTTCTTATGCAAACCTCTCAGAATTTCAATATATGTCCCAAAATACTTGATTCGTTTTTTTCATTAACTTAAAGTTAGACAGAAATGGTAACCCTATAGTCTTAATTATCAATATCTTTAGAATTCATCAGTAGCCCAGTGCTTATAGTGCTGCATGTAGCATTTATGAATTAAAATACATTCTTACTACGAGCACGCACGATTTAGTTATAAGACTATTGTCTTTTAATAAAGGTTAAAATGCATTTTTCTCAAGTCAACATCCTGATATGATTTTATATACGCTCTGTTGCTTCCTAATTAATTTTCGACTAAGCCTTTGAACGTTTTACAAGGCATCTACTTTATCTAAAACACGGGATTCTTTCCCACTTAAATGTCCCGCTTATATTTCAGTGCATATCCATTCACAATGACGCAATATTTTCCCTTCGCGCTTGCACTTGATAAAAAGACAAATAATAATGAATAATTTCATAAATAATGGGTTTAAGGACTTATCGGACGCAGTGGCAGCAACTGCGCGCCCTTATCTCTCCAAACCACATTGCGCCTGTGTTCCGCTTGCTCCCCATACTAAGCGCCACACTGGACGTGATGTGGAATTATATAGACCTCACTTCCAGCTTCCACACGGCACTTAGTGAATCTAAAACCTCAGACATGGATGACCCTCGACAAAATGGCTCCACACACAGGCCTCTTTTATCAACAACACTCCGGCAATGGTAAGGAAAACACATCCTAATAAGTATTAGAAAGTCATATTTGTGAGTTGGCATATTTGCGTAAATGTTTTCGGTAATGGGAATAGGTAAATGGACATGTTCTGTTTATTATTTTTCGTTCAGATTGAGTGTTGACAAGTATAGGCCCAATTTCTTTCCACAATAGAGGAAATACATCATTTAGCCTACATTTTAATTTGTGTCTACAGATAGTATAAGCGGGTTGTGTTCAATACTTTTATCAACATTCGATATATTAACTTATTAATTCGTTTGGCAAAATATCCTCAATTAATTTCAATTGTTGCTTGTGTTTTCTCAAACGAACAATAATAAACATATTCAACGAATGCTATAGGCAAGTTAATTGTATGCTATATTAATATTAATTTAATTCTGATTTGGCTGCTAAGCAATAGGCTATCCTTAATACATAGTTCATATTTTCGTCATTACGGCCAGACTATATTATTCCCATTACTGTTTTTTGGACAAGAGCTAAAACCAAGTATGTAGGCCAGTAGTGGTTGTGGAATGAACAGACAGTAATAGTTTTTTCAAAAATAGATATATTTTTAAAGTAGCCTACCAAAGAATTAAAACAAAATACAAATAACAAGCATTAAAAGCAGTTAGACAAAAATAAAGGGGCAATTATTTCAACAAATGACTGTGGTAGCCTATATAAAGGCTTATGTTCTATAACAATTATGATACACAGTGGAATGCACATGCTAATTAAATGGATGTCCACGTCAAGATAACGCTTCCGTCAAACCGCACGACTAACGGACTAACGGAATGATTAGGACCCTCCCAGTTCAACCCTGTGCTTTATCTAAACTGATATACCCCCGTCACCGCAGCTAATAGCAGTAAACAAGATCAAGTGAACGTTGAGTTATACAAAACAATAGCTGGCAGATCTTTTTTTTTTTAAACCAAATCGACAGAAAATAGGACTGTTATTGTTTCCAAAGTCATATCGCAAACCAAAGCCTTCATGTAATACAATTCTCGAAAGTAGAAGCCATGAATTGCTAATTTCCTATGGGATAGACCAGTAAGAGTGCAGTTTAAATCGCCAACCAACAGTGCCGAGTGAGTTTGTTCGTATAGTTTTGTGTATGTTACATTGACAGTAAGAACATGCCCCCAGTCATATATAATAGAGCGCATCGAGACGAGAGCAGCGTGCATAACACAGGCTGGCTGTCTGCAAGTCGCAAACCATTATTAACTATTGGCCATTCCAGCACGGAATATTCTGTAGTAGGCCTACAATTTAGATTACGTAAATACAAAAATGCAACCTTTTTTCTTTTTCATAGGTGACATCAAGAATTAACATCGCCAAATGAGTGGAATCGTGTCGGTGTTCTGTCTCCAGATACCATTAGGCCATTGCATTTTTACAAACTGAGGATATTTCATACGAACGGTCGACTCAATAATAACCGCTGAAATGATGGAGAAACTAAAAACAGAGTTTGGGCAGCTCAGTCCTTCGGGCAAAGATTGCATGTCGCCAAAACAGCAGGACAGTCGTACAACTTCCATAGCAGGTCGTGTCAGTGAGGAGGGGGGCGAGGCTGTTGGTGAGACACAGGAAAACACGACGTCGGCTTCGGAGGATTCTGCTAAGAGGAAGCATGTCCCGGGGGAGCAATGGGACGGGGCCACTCTCATTAATGGCGTTACCAAGGAAACGGCGTACCACAGCGAGCTAAAAAAGGAAGTACCGGTTATCGAATTGGCCAGGAGAGGAGGGCCTGTCGATATAAAAGCTAGGGAGCTGACCGCAGACGGCAGCCAAAAGGTACAGACAACCGAACTGCGCAGACCGCCGATACCCCTGCCACTGCCTCCCCAGGACCGGTTGAGCGAAACCCGAATGGTGCAGTTGAGCCCACCCGCATTTCCTCTGCCTGCACGTGCGATGCTGTACAGTAACTTTACACAACCGCTCGCCACCATGGCTAGGTAAGGCGATCTTTCAATATAATATTTGTGTTGAGCTATGCCTTAATTCAGTGTAATGAACTTAAATGTATTATTGTATGTGGTTGTAACCCAATATCAGGGCCTCAAATGTGCATCCACAATTTAGTTTTTCCTCTGTTATAATTATTAATATTAATGGATAATGATAATAGTAACTCGTGAATTCATATTAACTATTCAAATGTAAATTCGTATGCATATTACCTTCCCCAATTAAGGCAGAAGAATAGAAAATAATAGTATATACTCATTATTTTGACTGTATATTCTAATTCTACACAACCTTCCCATAGTGGATACACTGGCGAGACCGAACAGTACGGCATGTATCCCAGCCATAGGATCAAACGACGACCAGCGCCTTATGAGATTGAAATCACCGAGGGAAATGGTAAGATCATTTTACATTTAAATAATTCGACTTAATTCTGGGTTTGCTCTTTTGAGATATTCATCAATCGGCAAAGGTCTAGGGGAAACAGAGAATCTACAGCGACACAGCGTTTAATCACGTGTTGCAAATTATTTGTTTCTGGACATAAATTCCTTAAAAAAAAGTCCTTGAAAGCCTAGCATCAATCGACAGCACTGTTATGTTTAACACCGAGCTTTAGTTAACGAGGAAAGGGATTTTACGGATAGAGAACGGAGATGACCAAATCAGGTGGTGCAGGGGTTTGTTTCAGCCCAGCAAAAAAAAAAACATGTGTGAAGAGGGTGCAATCCAAGATATGAAAAGAACTACTAATTCAACTCATTAATTTTATCGTTCATCATCTCTCGACTCTGCACAAAACAACGCTGCACTAGTTTCTTTTAACACGAAAAACATGCTTTTGACGTGGTGAGTGTAGATAATGTCTAGTTCTGTTTGAGCTATCTAACACCCGGACTCCTTTCCCCTCAGGCTCACAGCCCAAAATTGTGCGGCGCATCTTCACCAACAGCCGGGAGCGCTGGCGCCAGCAGAACGTCAACGGGGCCTTTGCCGAGCTCCGCAAGCTCATCCCCACCCACCCGCCGGACAAGAAGCTCAGCAAGAATGAGATCCTGCGACTGGCCATGAAGTACATCAACTTCCTGGCCAAGCTCCTGGACGACCAGGACGGCACGCTGCGGGGAGACGACACTGTCGCCGGGGCACGGGCCCGCGAGGCGAGCCTGGCCCGAGAGGAGGTCCTCCAGGGGATGTTGTCGCCGGGCAACTCCAGCTGCGGGAGTCTGCTGGACGGGGACGGGAGTCCGGAAAGTTACACAGAGGACCGGGACCCGTCCGCGGAGTCTCGAATGTCCAGGAGCCTCCATCATAAGTATGGACTCCATGTGGAGGACCACAGCCACAGATGACCCCAGGGCTTTCTCAATGACAGTGGTTCCCGACTTCGGTCCTCGGGGGCCCCCTCAACAGCGCACATTTCCGTTGTAGCACTGGACAACCAATTCAAGTCAAAGACGGCCGGCTGATTGCTTCACAAGCTGAATCCGCTGTGTTGGCTGGGGTTACAACACAAATGTGTACTGTTGGTGGTGCATGAGGACTGACGTTGGGAACTACCGCTCTCGGTGGGGAGAAGAACGAGACAATGTGAGGGACCAAAGGTTGACAATAACCCACCAGCCTGGAGAGGAGCGGTCTCCAAAGGTTGGCTCCAGTGGCAAGGCATTTCCGGGTTGGTGACCAGATCTCCTTTCTGTTAGTAACAGGCTGTCTGTGGAATGTGTTTTCAGAAGAGTGTGCTCTCTGCTAGAACATCAGGCTTCGTCCCAGCTGCTGTTGTAAGCAGGTGATGGATTGGAAGTCCTAACTGAATGAATTAACATCAAGAGGTTTTCTGGTGAAGAAAATATTTGCAAGAAAGCGACAGGAATTTCCGATAAAGGCGTGAATCTCAAGACGGTACCTTTTCTTGCTTAAGGTCAACATTTACTTATTGGTACAATGCTTGGCAGTGCTTTAAGACACTCTTTAAATGAGAATGAGAACTGTGTTCTTTTATACTACTAGAGACTGTACTTCCTTTAAGTGATTTCTTTTCATCGTAGCTCTAAAGGCTATATTTTGTTGTTTTAATACCTACAATTTTGGGTTATCAAATGATAATGTTCAGGTTTTCTTGAACATCTGTTGTTTTAGATAACACAGTGTCTAAACACTAAATCGTTTTGTAGTGGAAAACAGATAATAACCGATAATCGGTCAAGACAACTGAGTGGGAGATCCCTGTGTTGCTGTCAGTGTTTATTTTGGGAGATAACGAAATTTTCAAAAGTGTACTTGTTAATGTGATATTCACATAAACCCTATTTTACGGAGGGGGTGGGGGCATCAAATACATTTTCATAACAAAATGCTTGAATGCTAATTAGAAATGTAAAAATGAAAAACGATAAACGTATTAGGAGTGGCTGCGGTCAGACACACAGATACCATTCTATGTCAGCTGAGACTGAAAACAAAAGGAGGACAGGACTCCCTCCCAGTAACAGAGCAAGAAAGAGTTGATTGCAATGTAAGAGGTACAAGCAGTCTGCTTTACTTGTACATCAAAACAGACCTGTACATTAGCATGGAGCAATGACAATGTTATTTCTGTCCTGCTTCTTTCATTGTGACCGTGGTACATTGAATCATGAAAAACACTTTGCGTTCATACCTTTCATTTCTGTTTTATTGATAACATTAATCAACAATAAGTGTTTCCCCACTGTATCTGACATGTACATCTGCCATTTTTGCAGACGACTTAGTAACCAGAAATGGTACCTTTAATTTCTTGATGTATTAAACATGACTTTATTTTGAGTGTGATATTTAGTAGGAAAATATCTTTTGTTGTAAGTTGATCATAAAGACCTTTATGAATATACTGCGGTGTTATCACACTGAATTTTATAAACCCACAAAATAAAAAAACATATGAGAAACATGTCAAATGTGTCCTGTTGTGATAAGCTTACATTCACATGAATCAAATTAATGTTATATCATCCATCAGGTTATTCGTCTATTTTAATTGGATCACAAATGCAATATAATGGTACTCAACACAGCCTGGTGGATATATAACAATAAATTAACAGAATTTCTCACAATTATAAGACATATGTAATATGGATGGACTTTCTGGTTTACTGAAATACAAGTATGCCTTCGGCATGGACAGTGGTTTGTGTAGATATTCGTGTTTGGGTTCCATTCCATTCCAGTTTAATTACAGTAGTTTCATTCATGCCCACTCCAACATGGATCCAAACATTTATCTGGAGATGAGTTGTGGAATACAGTGATGTTCAAAGTTGGGGTTGTGGAGTTTCCGTATATTCACACAGTATATTCAATTGGGTACAAATTGTAAATTATTTCATACAAACATTTTGATATCAAAGTCATTAAGGACACATTTATTTGTTTTATTTTAATAAGAAATAAATGAGTAATTACATTTAGGAAGGGGTGAGGTTAAAAGCCATTTCGGTCAAATATACCGGGAGCCCTGCAGAATGTCAGAACGTTACCGTCAGAAGTGAACAATCCATTCACACACCCTCCAAACAATCAGGACAGAAGCCTCTTTAGATGAGACGCAATGGGTCCATCGTACCCTGCATGTTCCCACCATATGAACAGAACGCCGGTATTATTTCCCACTAATAACAGCGAGATAGTAGTGGAGATTGTAAGTCTCGGAGGACCCACAGGGGAACAGTATGTCATGATCACAGCTCCATGATGAGGGGAAAAATGAAGCTGATTACTGATAACAATCACAGCCAATAAAAAAGCCATTGAATGCCGAGAAGGTTAGGTTACTGGTCCCACAGGGAATGAAGGGGTGTTGTGTGAAACTCTGGCCCTTCACCAATTCCCACCTCGGTCTATGCGCTGTGGTTCCTCAAGGGAGGGGCTGTCGTCAGGGTTGGACAAATGTGCGATCCACTGTCACTGGTATTTAATCCAGGGGGGGCCTGATCAAGAACATTTGGTCCAGGACCCCGGGATTCCTTCACCTGATGTAGGTGGGGGCTTTCATTTCAGTTAAACATGAGAAAAAAGCAAACCAAATGTAAGGCAATATTTACATGTACACACAATTTTATTGAATTGGTGCAGCCAGTAATATAAAAATGTTTCAACAGAATACACAAGTATTTCAGACAGAATCGAAATAGACATATCTGATTTAAGTCATCAAGTACTTAACACAAGTACAACCATGTGGGTGATCCTAATATAAAAGTACATCTTTGTTAGCTTTGACCATTTACTCACTCCAGTCCAGAACTGGTACAGAATTGGGGTTCATATGTGTGCAGGAAACTGGCCGGGAGGTAGAAACAACACAACGACTCAGCAAGGCGGACCTGTTACATCAGCAGTATTTGCACAGCAATCCTGAACACATGAGGAAAATTAACCCATTAATTAAATGTGGTGTGTGGAATGTGTCTGCAAAACACCAGAGAAGAGGTTTGGTGAGAGGGGAGCTGTGGGAATTAGGTGGTACAGTTTCCGTAGAGACTGGAGAGGGTATTACACTACGGCACTCTCTGCACAAACCCGCTAATCCGACACTGGAGGAAACAGATTAAATGAACAGTTCTCTGTATGCTACAAGCATTTTCAAGGTGTATATGTATCGAACTTCGGGAAGCATGGACGTAGATTCAATCGCAGAGCGCTATATTTATTGACGACAACGGTACAGAATCTCAATCCAGGACAATAGTTCGGAACAAAACCAGACTCCTGTCTAAACCAGTGTAATCCAACGAGAGCAGGCTAATGTACACGAGTAAAACAATGCTCGTAGGAAAAGACGACAGGCCGCGAGTCGATGGCAGGATATCAGAAGCTACGGTACAAAAGTAGTAGGCTAAACGATGCCAGTGAGTAAGGACAAAACAATTTGATAATAGCGGAGTGCCTAGACTTCTGCTCCACTACCGAACAATACCTTGCCAAGGAAATGTGTAATGAACGGAACTAAATAGTGGAGTTAATTGAAAAACATGTGCGTGAACAGGTGACTAGAATCCGGGTGATTGTTATCTCAGGTGTGAGCTGCGTTCAAAGGATTGGTGGCGTGTCTGAGGGTGTAATTTGTCACTGGACGTTATAGTACACAATTAAATACAGTGTTGAGAAGACCTGTCATTAATATGCAAGAGTGTATGACATTGTGTGTGTGTGTGCATACTAAAATCAACCAGAAATATTAATTACAGGTCTGTTCAACACATATTTTGGCCATCCACGGGAACCACTAAATCCAGCACCGATAAAACATGTTAATTTCACATTCATTTCACTCTGTCCAGGCGAGCGTGAAGTATAAAAGCAAGTTCCCTTTATTGAAATAATCCGTTGCAATAATGAGTTCAAACGTGACACTTCCACTCAGGGAAATCACACCAGTGCGTAACAGGGTCTCATCCCATTTTAATTAACTCTTAGAATCCTTCTCCCATTCTCCCCCTCGAAACACTGGGAGAGCTGCACATAATTGTACCCTATCCCCTAAATAGTGCACAATTTCAACCAGATCCATATGCGCCCTGAACAAAACAATACTACATGGAACAGGGTGCCATTTGGGATGCATACAACACCGCTCTCAAATGGGCCCTTCCAACAAAAACCGGTGTCACAGACAGATAACCGAAAATAAAACCCATTTATGACCAGAGATAACTGCAACAGAAAGGGGGACACAATCAATAAAGGTTCCCTGTTTGTGTGGCTGATGATGGGCTTGTGGGCTGGGCCATGCGGGGGGCTGGGCCATGCGGGGGGCTGGGCCCAGAGAACAGAGCAGCAAGCTGATTCTCAGCGTGGAACAGTGGGAAGAGCCGCTATCTGACCATCACAGCCAGCCTACTCCCCTGAGGTGTGTGTGTGTGTGTTCGGGAGATGTGGGTGGTTGATGAGGGGCGTAGTTGGCTGAAAGGGGCCTGCTAATTTGGCTGGTGCTAAGGTTAGGACAAAGCCTAATGCCGGTGAACTTCACACGCAGACAGACAGACAGACAGACAGAGAGAGAGGTGGGCTGGTGAAGAGAGACACAGATGAATGCATGGTTGAGTGGGTGTGAACAGACAGGCAGACAGACAGACAGACAGGTGGGCCGATAGAGACAGACAAATGTGCGGCTGGGTGTGTGGGGACAGACAGGTAGTGAGTGCATGCATTGTTGCTGAGATGTGCCCCATGTGATGAATGCCACATACTGTCAAACTTGGCTACATGAAATATGACCGTTATTCTTTTTGTAGATCATGCCCATATAAACAGTATTTTACACCTCCAGTCCAGATTGGGAGGTTTTAAAAATAGTTTGTTATTTGCAAAAGTCTCAGAATCCATATTTTAACCACTCATTTGTTAGCTGTAGTTTAATAAATTATTGTAATTTAGCAATGTTAGCATTGTTAGTTAAGTCTGAAAAGTAATTGTTTCATTTTTGGTTATAATGCAATTTACTACTAATTAAAGAATCTTTAGAAATACTGTGAAATGTGACATGCATATTGGGCAAAAAAATAACTTAATGGATAACCTTTTAAACCAGAACCTCCTAGTAACAAATTAGATGTCCGAGTCATGAGAGTGACAGAATGAGCACTGAGCCAAAGTCCTTTTTCAGAAAATACTATGCATTCTCTGTCGTTTTCTAATGTGTTGCCTTAGACTTGTATTACCTAGCTACGAAGTACAAAATCATTTGTAGCAAATGTTGTTAAAGTGCATGACAGAATTGTCCTCAAAACTTTGTGCAATTGGATTGTGTGGAGCAGAGATGCATTTTCCTGTGATCTGATGTGAGAAAAATAATCATCTTTTCATATTTATTTTTAAAACAGGATGGCCTAGAAATGTCACTCTTCACTAAAAACAAAAAAGCTGAGCTTATCTATGTTATTACTGAATCACCAACTGTTTGTCTAAGCATGGGTTAATCATTCAACAACTACATCACCAGGACGTGCATGTTACATGCCAAAACCACTCAGCTACAACACAACTATTCAGAAAAGCTCCTTGCAAGCTCCATTTGGGATCTAAGAACATTTTTCAGATTAGTAAAACGCAACAATGGGAAGAGCGAGTGTGATTCTTTGGCTGATGGTGACTGTAGGAGAAGTGACAGCTCAAACAGGTAAGAACTGAAACTCATGGTTGTTTTGAATACAGTAGCTTATAAAAAAATGCTGTATTTATGTCTCTATTTTTACTGCTACACCTTACTGTTTATAATACGGTGGCAAAGAAGATTGATAGTTCTAACCGCAAGGTGGTTTAATTCCCAAAACATGTGAAAGCCCTTATTGAATTCATTGAAAATTCCATAAATAAATGTGTTTATATATTTCAATAAGAAAATATGTCCAATGAATGTTTCCAGTCACCATTTAATGTTTCCGTCCTTCAATCTGCCCCAGCTTTCCATTGCGATCCGCAGGATGTTAGCGTAGGCCTTGGGAGATGATTGACACATAGCACAGGGCTTGTTGACACCCATCTCTAAAGCCATCAGCAGGAGGAGAAAATGAAGTGTCACTCAGGTCATATCATGACTGCCATGCTAGTAATCCGATAAACTGGTACGATAACTCAAGATTATTAAAATCCCATTACAGAACATCCTAAATAAAGACATACTTACTGCATTTGGGATTGCCGTGACTACAAAACAATACTTAAAGGTGCAACCTCTTTACCCATGTACTTGTTTATATCATCTTAGTCGCTTATGCCCCGAATAGGTTTGTATTAGCAGTCAATTTACTAGTGACTAAATATGGCAGTTTTTAAAGGAGCAGTGTGAGACTTTTCACCCCTGAAAAGCCAACGAGACGACAACGTTGGCTTTACTTTGGGTTGAGTAACGTTCGCGCCCCGTTATGTCTCTCAGGCGAGGCGGGCCGAGCATTGCCCCAGTGGCTGACGGGCATTATAGCGGTGTCGGTCTTCCTCTTCCTCATCTTCACAACGATTCTGGTGAAGAAGGCCTGGTGTCAGGACTCGAGGTGAGCGTCCCAGTGACACCTGTCCATCTGCACAGGTCACACAACCACCACACTGGTGCTGTCATCAGAGGACACAAGGGTCCACCCTCAGGCTTGAATGGCGTATGGGAGGGTGCAAGGCGAGCCGTCAGGGAAACAAGGGTGGAGGAAGCATGGATTTGATTGCCATACAAACTAATAAACCATTTAACATTGTATGAGGGCCACATCCATTGGGTCTCCTAGCCAATCACATTTCTCCAACGGCACCCCGACTACATGAGATTGACCAATAAAGTATGTTTCTTGGGGAGCGTTCTAATGTCCCCCCCCCCCTCGGTTCTCAACTGAATGAAGGCCAGAGGCCAAGGCACATGACTTTGAGGAGACCAGAAACAACGTCAACGCCAACGGAGAACACTTTGACACCTGCCTGGATATGGTCAGGTAAGACGTTTTAATGTCTCCAGTAGGCATACCCTTGCTGGCCAGTTTATTAGGCACGCCATCCAGTTCCCAGGCATGTTCTAGAAAGCAGGCAGACATGTAGCACGGCGTTCAGTTAATACAAAACCTTACAATGGGGCAAGCAGGTAACCTAGGCGACCCGGAGCAGGGTGTGACTGTCGGTACCAGGCGGTCCGTCTTAGTGTCAGAACAGCCACCCTCCTGGAGTTTCCGTCCCAAGCAAGCTGAGCGTTAGGTGACAAACAAGAAACATATTTCAGTGGCGGGGGGGGGGGGGAGAACGCTTGACAAAAGAGAACTGCAAGATGCTTGGAAGATTACAAGTGGGCCGTAACGGCACAACAACCCTGTGAAGAACTGCCTCCTTAAGCGTAAATCTCCCAGACCCGTGTCACACGGCACAGCAGGCTTCACTCCTGTCACCTGAAAAACGGACGTTTCTCCAGTGAACACACGATCACCAATGCTGGAAAACCGGTTATTAGGGTAACCGAAAAATTCTGCTTGGTTGAATCCCGGGTTAATCACTGCGTCGTCCCGGACCTTAACTCAGTAGTGGTCATGCTTCTGACCTGGATTAGGTGTTATAGACTCTGGACACAGGCCACATGCATTTATTAATTATTACAACTTGTACTCTGAACATGGCACCAGGCACAGCCAGAAGAGGGCTGGTCATCCCTCTGAGCCTGCGTCCTCTCTAGGTTTCATGCTCCGTGGGCTTTCAGCCTGGGAGTTTTGTAAAATCACTGTGACAACTGCAGATGTAAAAAGGGCTTTATAAATACTTTTGACTGATAGATAGTTCATCGTTGGGATAAAATAGCAACTGTGTGATGCCACTGTGTCAGTGTCGTTGGATGGTTCTTACTCCTTGTTGAACTCATGCATTTAGGAATTCAACCTGTCTGGAAACAAAAGGGGTTAATCAAAACCTTCTCTTCTCTTACCCATTACTCCCCTTATAAAACACACGTGGAAGGTACTGTGTCAATGCAACCAATCATTTATATGAATAACTGAAATGGAAACGTATTGTGTGTCCACAGGAGTATGGAAACTGAGGTCACGTATGATAACGTGGCCCTTGATGGCTTTGATGACAAAGTGACTGCCATGTGATTGATGAGGACCAATTAAGTCAACGATTTATGTTTTAACACACACACACACACACACACTTTTCAGAAAGAAATACACGGAGCATAATCCAAGCACTCCAAGCAAATAGCAAAAACATTTACGATGTGTTGAAATCCATTTAAGTGTACAATACTTGTGAAATGTTTTGTTAACACCAAGTTACCCTAATAACCTTTTCACTAACACAGCATTAACCGTAGCAACAACAATGTTACTTATAGTGTCTGGAAAGTATTCAAACCCCTTCCCATGTTGTTGTGTATTACAGTTATATATTCAATCAATTAGAATTAGTTTAGAATTAATCTACACATAATATACCATAGAAATGTGCCAATTCATTGAAAATTAAAAACAGAAATATTTGTACCAGAGAGCTCAAGCCCTTTGCCGTGACACTCCGAATTCAGCTCGGATGCTTCCCATGTTCTTTGACCAGGAAATGGGAGAAGTTTGGGACCTCCAAGACTCTTTCCAATGCTGGTTGTCCAGCTTAAGTAACGTGCCTGGATCAGGGAGGTGACCAAGAACCCAATAGCCACATTAAAAGAGCTCCAGGATTGATCTGAAGAGATGGAAGACCCTAACAGGAGAACCATCTCTACCGCACCCCATCAGTCAGGCCTTAATGGTAGATTGAAGCAACTCCTGAATAAAAAGCACAGGCCATATGAGGAAAGGCATATCATGGAAAAAGATAAAAGCAACTAAAGACAAATAAAGAAAGAGTTACTCTTTTTGGATGAGACTGAAATCAAACGAGTAGGTTTGAATGCCAGGTGCTATGACTGGCTGAAACAAGGTTTCTCTTGTCACCTGGCTAATACCCAAACCAGGTGGTAAAAGCAGAAAGACACAAAGCGGGGAACCCTGCTGAAAGTGGAAAAAGTGAAGGGGTCTGAATACTTTCCAGAGGCACAGTATACATTACAGGTTACTACAGACTGAACTGCT
The DNA here is from genome assembly GCA_016801125.1 of Novumbra hubbsi. Lineage (NCBI taxonomy): Eukaryota > Metazoa > Chordata > Actinopteri > Esociformes > Umbridae > Novumbra > Novumbra hubbsi. The sequence goes on from JACXGK010000509.1 coordinate 100,848, forward strand.
GATGTTACTGTTCTTGAAATGAAATGCAAGAAGATTAAAGTAACGGGATTTACTTTCTGAATAAGGATTCAGTAACGGAATTACCTATAAGGTCGATGGAAGTGAAGTTAAATAAAAATGTAACAGGTTTGCAGGGTTATACACATGGTAATGTTCCGGTGATTTTGAAATATGTATATAATTATATACAACACTAATTCAATAGTAGAAGAATTGTAATGACAGCAATGGTTATAATACTTCTCAGGAAAAGTATTCAGCAAGCTTTCCTCATTCCAATAGTGTAAAAACCCATTCTGCAAAAATGACTATTATGTAGTTGCACAGTAATACCTATGTTACTACAATTTCCTACAGCAAATTGTGCTATTCACATAGTAATTATAGCAACTTAACATAGTTTTCCTGAATAACTGATAACAATGTCAAAGAAGTGACATGTTTAAAGAACTACATCCAATTGGGTCTAAAGTGTCATTTCAATTGAAATATTCAGACATGAAGAATACAATCATCCAATCCTCGTAATTAAAGTAACTGTGGTGTTATTAATTTATCAATGAAAGCAGAATTACATAAAATTACTTTTGTTGTATTGGCAATTAAACCCTTCAACTATATGTTCTATGCTAGCATAATAGTTGATCTCAAATTGTCATTGTGCCAATGCATGTTAGCAATTCTGCTTATGCTGATTGGTTTCTTCTGTAAAACTGAGTGCAAATGCATACAAATGGTATCCATAAACTAATTTGTGGAAACCATTCATCTGACCCTGGGGAAATAGATACATGGCTTCAATGCTATCCTAAACAGCCGCAGTTGGAGATGAGGACATGGTGGAAAGGGTTGTACTCCATCTTGAATTTATTAAAACATACATAATCATCGTCGTCATGTAATTAAGGAGAATTCATAATGAGGATCAGTGTATGACCACAATTAGTAGACGACACACATTGTAATTTATTTCTTCTATGGATAGATACCGCAAATGTTTATGTTGTTATTACATACGTGAATATGTGAATGGTGGAACGTCTCTTTGGATTTGATTAATTGTTCCATTCATCATCAACATAAATAAAGATGTTTTGCACGTATGAAGGCGGGCTGTCATTTCCTTACTAACATTTTAAGACCGATTAATTGGGCAGTCCAGGAAGATCAGTACATTTTCTGATGAACACAGACACAAACCTTCATGTGTATACTCGTTCACTCACAGCCTATTGACACACAACACAGGGTCAGTCAAAATCCTAAAGTCCAAAAATAGGACACAATACGAAGAGTCAGAAGAAAGCAATAAACACAGACAAAGAGATAGAGAAATGAACAAATAGCAGAGCTGTTTGCATTTAAAAGTACCAAGAGCTAGCAGTATTCCGTGCTCTCATATAACCAAGATTGAGGTGTGATAACCGCAAAGACACATAGTTCACTTCGTCATGTCAGCCCATCAGGGTAAACCAGTAGTCCTCTCAAGAGAAGCCACACAAGACGAGAAGTTATATGGAAGGCTCTCCTCCCTCTAAACAAGGGTCATATTTATTAGGGCATTGAAGATTAAACTGAAAATAGGGCCAATCCAGGTATCCTGTTCTTGTTTCAGTCATTTATTCCTCTTTGGCGCCCAATCAATATGACACAGGGAAATCTTCCAAATGGATTGTTACTTCCTGTGAGCAAGGAGGGGATACAGCAATGCAGGAGCGATGAAAGTCAGGAGCGATGGGCTCTGGCAGTGAGAGACAGGATATCCTGTCATTGTTGAACACGAAGGCCTTACAGCTGGACAGTGCCGTGTGAAGTGACATGCACAGATAAGTCAGATTCAATGGCAGCTGGTAGCATAGCAACATGGTCAGGTGGACAAGCAGTTAGGCCAGGAACCTAGCAGCTAGTCAGGAACTGCAAGGTCCCTGGCCTAACTATTTAAGAGCAGGCATAGTTGAAATCATTTGTGGTAGTTAATCCTTACTGTTCCCCAAGACCCTAAAATGGTAGCTGGTAGCACCTCTCCTAATGTCAAATTTCAGTTGGTAGTTGTTCGTAACTGATGACCGATTAAAAACAACAACATTAACTTTATTATTGTGCACACCGTCGCAAAACATTTTGCAACGGAAAACCTAAACACTCATTTCTTGATGGACAACTTTGAGCAGTTGGTCCGGGACAGTTCACTTCAGTTTGCTGCCTAATGAACATGACCCGGGTACATTATGACAGATCACAAAAAATACATGACACTCTCCGGTGCTTATACAAACAAAATAATACACTTGTAACAGAATGCATGTAATAGCAACACTAATAAAATAAAAATACGGGTTGAACAAGTGCTAATACTTGATTGAAATGCGTGTTTCCGGTCCACTGACAATTTGAAATGATAGTGGGTGAATAATTGTACAGGAACCAACTGAAAGTAGCATAAGTACGATACCTCCACCCCCCCCCCCCCACTTAAAACACAGCCTGCATGGGTTGTCTTGCTTGGGGTGAAAATTACACCGGGAGTAGCACTGACATTTACGACTAGGCTAGTTAAGACTTGGTTGTATTTTTGACACCATTTCATAGGCTTTTGGAGCTATTTCAGGCCCAGCATATTTGGCTTACCTCCTGACAAACCCACACAGAAACAGACTCACAATGCCACAAAGTCCTGAGGTTGCCTAAGTTACACTGTACCGCTATAAGAAACGTATCTGACGCAACAGTGCTAAAGCATGCATACGGTATACATTTCTCACAGCCTTGGATCGCTTACTAATAACCTGTCTCACATCTGCAAGGCAAAGCTTCCTTGTTACACTGACAAAAGCTTACAAGCTGTAGCACAACTACACAAGGTACCGCATTGAAACATACCAGCCGGTAACAGTTGGCCTTTATAACCGTCTACAGATAGTGTTATGTCATGCTTACGAGCATGCTAAGTAGTGAATGGCAGGTTACCAATGACTTTAATAATATCAGAACAAATGCATTGGATCCTTCAGATAGCAATCCCTTAACCACTGTTGAACAAAATACATTTCAGGAATAGCTAAACAAGAGGAGATTTAACCATGTGTGGGTGTGTGTGCGCGCGTGTATGGCAACATTTTAGTACTTGTAGGCCCGTTCCTTGCCAAGACCATGCACCCTCCGCTATCCAATAAGCAGCACCTGCAGCTAACGTTGCTAATGGTTAACCAGTGTCTCCCCAAAAGGAAGATGCTAAGCTAACGCAAGGCTAACAGCGAAGAAACCTCCCAAACCAACCTCATATTGCTGTTCTATGAAGGAAGCACAAGAGCGATAACACAAAAAAAGATGAAATGAGACAAATGAAATCACATATTAACATTGTTTAGCCGTGGAGCTTCCCTTTACCTCCTGTCTATCGAAACGCTGGCCATTTTGAGGCTTGCAGAGTTCCCCCATCAGCAGAGCAGTTGGACCGCCATAACAGTGAAGCTAAAATAGCACGCAGGTAGGTGTTACTACTTCCTGCAGGCCCCAACCTAGTCCTCTTATTTCCCATGGTGCACTTGATGGCACAGCTGAACGCAACGGCGCCCACATTCATCCCGACGCCACGTCGGGTCAGGGCTGTACATGATTCATGATTCTGTGCCAATCCTTCCAGAAGCAACGGCCCTTGTCATTAAAGGGTTGTTCACGGGCGTGGGGGCAACATTTGGGCGCCAGTCAATAGTTTTTCTTTTTTTGCATGTAGGAGTTCAACATCCAGTATGTGCCCAGTTGGGTGTACAGGAGTGGTGTGCCTACGTGTGTGTGGGTGTGTGTGTGTGATCGTGTGTGTGTGTGTCAACTAGGACATCACTTCCAGGGTGACGGCCCCCCTTTGTCTCTTCAGTATGGCAACGGCAAGTTCATGTGTCGCCCCCTCCAGACTCTCTCCGTTCACAGACAGAATCTGGTCGCCTCTCTTCAAGCGCCCGTCCACCGCTGCTGCCCCCTGCAGGCAGAGGAGATAAAACCATGCAGAGTGGGGCGAAGTTGTGGGCACAATGACAACGCGCCTTTAATAGTATTGAAAGCCTTACAATCCTCAACTGCCACTGTTCTTGAAAATGATTACTGACCTCTGTGTGTGTGTGTGTGTGTGTGTGAGTGAGAGAGAGAACAGAATCCACTGCCATCTAGTGTCCCAGAGGGACATCAGTACAACAGGCTTTGTTACCTTACTGAAGACAGTCTTAATGTAGATCGGCAGGTCCCCGTGGGGGCTGCCAAAGCCCCCAACGATGCTGAATCCCAGGCCGTCTGAACCCTTCTCCAGGCAGATACTCTTAGGCTTGGGGGTCCTGTAGAAAGCAGGGAAGCACCAGGGGACTGAATACACTATTATGTCAGTTTACCTTTGCTTCATTTTGTTTCGGCCTGTCTCAAACCTCTGAACCAGCTCACTGGATGGACCCGTTCATTTCTTTGGGAGAGCATAAACATGCACTCTCCTTACATATTTTATAGGGCTTTATTGGCAGCAGGAATCATAGACACAGGAGAGAAAAGGGAGACACATGAAAAAAACTGAGACACAGGAGAGAACAAATAGAAACAAGAGAGAATATCTAGGGTCAACCTACTGTGGATCTCCCAGCTGGGACTCAGGGTTGCTGAGAAGACTGGTACTAGTGGACATACTCTCCACCTGACTGGCTATGGCACTGATGTTGGTGTCTGCTATCACCTGAAATGCCCAGGCACACACACACACACACATACATACATACACACACATACCCAGGCCCCCCCCCCACACACACACACATACACATACATAGACACACATAC
>JACXGK010000510.1:0-14936 GCA_016801125.1 Novumbra hubbsi
TTTCACCCTTCAATTCTTTAACCACACTCTCTATCGTTACTCTTGCTGAGTAAGTGACTTCTTCACTTCCTCTTCATCTTCCTGCCCTATAGGCTTTCCCCACTGCCACGACTACCGTTTCTATCTGTTCCTCCCCAGACTTCCACTGATTTCCCTTAGACATTTTATAACAACAATGATTAACCACACTAAATTCAGATTATCTTAAAATTCTGGGCCTCGAACCCCTATGTCAATAAATATGTCAGAATATCTTAAAATTCTGTTTTATGTCAGTTATTCGGAGTTTCTCAGTCCTCCGGGCCTCAAACCCAGCTCCCTGTCCGCGTCCCACGCGGCAGGCCCTTGACCTCGTCAGATCAAAGGTGGATAAGCCACTTCAAGAATGTCACATCAAATCGTCATACACACAAAATACATGGTTCCAAACCATCATATCCTAAAAAAAAAAAATACATGCTTATCTTCATACACTAAAAAATACAGACTTTTCAATTTACTCACTTCCTACTTTTTCAGAACGATTTCCCAATTTATCATTTCCAATAAAGATTTGTTTCAAAACGGGTTCCGTTTACCTCTTATTAAGTAGCCCGGGCTGGAAATGGTTCAGAAAGTTCAGAAGGTTTTCAGGTCCGAATTTAGACTTGTATTCTTCTCCAACTCCCGGACGGGCCCCCAAATTGTTGAAACCAATTGTTTCCCCCCGAGTCCGTTTGGAGAAGATCAAGTCGACGCATGTCTGTCTGTTTGTAATATTCTTTATTCAGCAGATAATTATCCGGAGATCAGTTCCACACAACCTGCAGAAAAGATCTGATCTTGGGTAGTCTCACATCAGTATAAAAAGAGTGCAGGAGACGTAGCAAGCATTGTTCCAATCAGATTCAATAGTTCTTATTTTGTCTCCTTATTTGGCTCTGTTTCTAGGGTGTTCTAATGCTCTATATGATACTTAATGCTTTACGTGTGTGTGTGTGTGTCTGTCCGGTGTCTCACCGTCTAGGGTCAAAAGGACGCCTCTGTCTCTTTTCGTTTCCTCTGATATATGTGTCTCCTGTTCAGCCGGGAGAGTCAGTGAGTGTATTTGTGTAAGCGTGCATCTTGAGACAAATGGCCTTTAGTAATCTCAGGCATGTTGCTAGTCTAGTTTCAGTGTAAATAATTCCACAATAAACATTGTGAAACACAGTGTTGCATAGAACTTCTGTGCGTTCTTGAATTTTAACTGTATTGAAGTTTCAACTTTAAATCTACCTGCTCCGCCCAAGCCTGAAATGGTCTTATATTTGCATGCGGAGTTTTGATGCCATAGATTCCCTTCTCTACAGTGGTCATTGCCACATGGTACAGGTATTATTGCTGAAGAAATTAGGAGCTAGCGAGCAAGATAATGTTCCAGATTTGCAAACATAACTTGTAACTCTACAGTGCATCTAAAAATATTCACAGCCCTTCACTTTTTCCACATTTTATGTTATAGCGTTATTTCAAAACAGATTAAATACATTTTTGATGGCCAAGCAGCAAGGCTGTGAAGGCATCCATTGTGTTTGTATTTATTATTATTATTATTGGGGGCCAAGCAGCAAAGCTGCAGGGCACCCTTTGTGTTTGTATGTTTTCAACTTCACCTGCAATTGGAGTCTCTGGCAGCACATAAACCCTTGTGGTAAAAAGTTAGGGAACTTTGGCTACAACAAAACTGCGAATACCCTCTTCGTTTTCATCTAGTTTAATGTCTGTGCCTCGCCCACTCTAGCGCTACCAACGGGTCAAAGTTGGAGGTGCGTTTACCCACTTAACTTTTGATTCATAGGGCTTTTTTTTTTTTTAATTAGTTATGGAGATCAACGCACCCCATGGCGTCTATTTGCGGTTTTATAGATTTTGGGCCATCTTGGATTTTCTCAAAATGTTTACAAAAGTTTCACAAGTCACAAATGTTCGTGAGGTCGTATCTCAGCATCTGTTAGTCCGATTTTCACCAAACTTAGTTTCCATCGTTGCTATGGGGAACAGAGGAAGCCTGCCTTGTTTGGGCTTGATTGGTTGTTAGTGGGGCGCAATTCCAGGAAATCATTTTAGAAGCTCATTACACCTGAATGCAAACAAATTTTTTAACCAAACTTGCTGTTTGGCATGTAGTGCAACTAATTGAAAGTCAGTAGTCCAAACCGTGTGACCGCCACAAGCCAATTACCTTTAATTAAAGTCCTTAGGAACATCAGATCGCCATCAAACTTGGTTGGTATATTTTTCTATGGTCCTTTATTTCCCAAAACAAGTTGCGGCTTCCGTGGCATTGTCAAAAGCTGTGACGTTCAATCACAACTTTTGCTGTGATTATCCTTGAAACGTAAATCTTGTATCGTATGATGCAGGCGCAGTTGAGGGACATGATTGCTTTGACCATTCTAATTGCCAGCATGATTTTAAGACCAAGCTTCACAAAAGTTCTTAGAAGGTTTTTTGATTGGCCAGTTACAGCCAATCAAATGCGACGGCAAAGGCACCAAACGGGACGTGTGGGCGCATATCAGCAACTTATATTTATTCCTGCAATGATTGGCCCTGATCGGCCATATGGGGGCGCTGCTTTAGGAATTAATTTAAAATGCTCATTACTCCTGAAGGTCAGCTAATTTCTCAGTTCCATCTAAACTTTTGTCTACAGACATGTCCTATCACTGTTCACAGCCACACTTTTTACATGATTGGATCAATCGCCATGGATGCTCAAGTCGATTGCCGTGTTCTGCTTGGTCCCCACATTGCTGCTTGCAGCTTTAATGTACATGTGTTTTTTAAATGTTTTTATTTTAAATAGATTTGCAAAAATAACAATTTTATGTAGAATTTTGAGGCAAGAAATTAATTAAATCTTTTTTTAATACGGCTGTAAGAACATGTGAAAAAGTAAAGCGCTGTGAATACTCCAAATGCACTGTATGTATGACATAAAATCTTAGTGATACAATCTCAATGTTTTATTCCCCTACTTGAATAACAAAGTAATCGTTTCCCCAAGCAACTATATTTTACAATCAGAAAACATAAATCCCATTAATTCAGATGAAACATTTTACTTTCTGATTAGATCTCATCTTAATTATTGTACTTATACTACTGCGTAGATGACTTGAGCTATGTTATAACAATTACATAGCTCAGAAGGACACTTATTTTGTGCATTTGAAAATAAAAGAATGAGTTTGTAACAGCTGGACAATAATTTTGCCAAAGTGTATCTATACGATAGCATTTATAGACAAGGGGGAAGTGCTGTTAAATAAAAGGTAGCAATGAAAATGTATTACCAATAAGAAGCAAAGCATTATCTTACTGATCATCAATGCCTGTATTTAATAATTGCTATCGTTCTCCAACTACAGTACAGTACTACAATCCAAGGTTTACAGTGAAACAACTTGTCTGACAGAGATGGTGTTTTCCAACTTGATCCAAATTTGTTGTTGTGATGTTGAATCGAGTTTGGCCATTTGAAAAAACTTTGATCATGGCCAGTATCAGCTATCAAGTGAGGCTGAAATACTTGGACAGGTTCCAGTCCAGAATTGTCTGTAGTTTGACAAAACCAATTATTGAACATTGAAAAATATTGGCTTTACATCAATTATTGATCCCAGTGCCTGCCTAACTATCTTACCCTCCTTCTTTGCACGCACCTGTAAGGATTTCGTAATGACGAGTGAAGGGTTTGCACTTTGCACTTTTCAGTGAGGCTGCAAAAAGAAGATGAACTTCAGACTGAAAATTTAAATGAAAGAGGGGCTGTTCAATTGGGTAATTCCTCAACTGTAGAAAACATCAGCCATAACATTTTGACTACCTGCCCAATATTGTGTATGTCCCTCTTTTGCTGCCAAAACAGCCCTGACCCATCAAGGCATATACTCTTCTAGATCTATGAAGGTGTGCTGTGGTATTTAGCACCAATAAGTAAGTAGCAGATCCTTCCAATCTGTTGCAAGGTGGGGCCTCCATGGATCTGACATATTTGTCCAGCACATCCCATAGATGCTCGATTGGATTGAGATCTGGGAAATTTTGAGGCCAAGTTGAACTCGTTGTGTTCCTCACACCGTTCCTGCCCCATTTTTGCTTTGGCAGGGCGCAATATCCTGCTGAAGGAGACAAATGCCATCAGGTAATACAGTTTCCATGAAAGGGTGTACATGGTCTGCAACAGTACTTAGGTAGGTGGTACGTGTCAAAGTAACATCCACATGAATGGCAGATTTTGCAGCAGAACATTGCCCAAAGCATCATACTGCTTCTGCCGTGTTACCTTCTTCTCATAGTGCATCCTGGTGCCATGTGTTCTCCAGGTAAGTAACATACTCAGCCAGTCATGCGATATAAAAGAAAACATGATTTCATCAGACCACTTTCTTCCATTGCTCCATGGTCCAGTTTGAATGCTCACGTGCCCATTGTAGGTGCTTCAGTGGACAGGGGTCATCATGGGCTGTTCAGCCCCATATGCAACAAACTGCGATGCACTGTGTTCTTTTCAGCAATTTGAGCTACAGTAGCTCGACTGTTGGATTGGATCACGCAGGCCAGCCTTCACTACCCACGTGCATCAAACAGCCTTGGCCACCCATGACCCTGATGCCTGTTCACTGCTTTTCCTTTCTAGGACCACTTTAGATGGGTATCCCACAAGTGCTGCAGTTTTGGAGCTGCTCTGACCTAGTCGTCTAGCCATCACAACTTTGTTCCTGCTTCTAATACATCAACTTTGAGGATAAAAGGTTCACTTGCTCACTGACGGGTCCCACGGTGATGAGAATATCAGTGTTATTCACTTTACCTGTCAGTGGTCATAATGTTATGGCTGATCGGTGCATACACTCAATGTCTTGTTTATTTGTTGTGTTTTGTGTTTTGAAAGGCATTAATTACAACTATTATGTTTTATTAGTCAGCACCTAGGGTGGAGGATTAGCCTCTTTGAAATGTATATATCTTCACTATTATTATAGATTATATTATTATTAATAAGATCTGCATTCACTACCAGCATCTGGTTGATCTGTGGACCTGTTTAACTATCAATTCTGGTTTAGAAACACGCAGCTGCTGTACTCTGCAAGGTACAAGCAGCTTGTGCCATTGACATGGTTCTACATTGCACTCAATAAAGCCCAAGGGCTGTATAACGTTGAAAGAACGATACACGCTGACCTCAAAGCTATCTAGGTAAACAACCTAATTAATTGTTTTACTGAAGGCTGCAAACTCTCTGAGGACTGGTTGATAAGGGAATGTACTTAATGTGTAGCTAGTCTGAGAGGGGCACATTGTTCTAAGCATTGGTTGCAGTAATCCTCTGTATGCACTCTGTTTTAACATTTTGAACTTCAGAATTATAAAGAGTGTTTGCTTGCTTTTGCCTTTTAACAATTTTAAACCACTGCAAAGGTTTGCATCTCCCTGTTATGCAATATAATAAAGAATCAAACAAAGCAATGTATTTAATCAATAAGGCATTTAATGTGACTTCATGATTTACAAATTAAGTCCTCCCATTATCACAAGTTACAAAGTGAATACTTTTTTTTATACTTCTTATGTTTGGAGTGCCCAAACCTACTCCAGTAGTAGTGGCCCAATGAATACCTTAGTTAGCAATCCTAATCTAACACTATTTGTTCCTCTTGTCAATTAAACAGAGTCAGAGTCTTTCCTCTTTTCTATCACCTATTCTTCCTCTCGTTCCATCTCTATTTACTGAGGCCGCATTCCAAGTGGAGCTGTCATCCCTTGCCAAACTCGCATTACATTAGTCACAAATACACACAAACAGTGGACATCTGTCCCTGGGGTAGTAAACTGATCCTTTATTGATCCATACAGATCTAATTACCAGCTTCTCTCTCCCATTCCAGATCTCTCAATGTTTCTCTCTTTCATATCTTTATCATCTCACACTCTGCCTCACTCTGTATTTCTTATTACATGATCAATCCTAGTTAGAACACAAGGTTCACCAAGTGTTGCTGTGTTATTTACTAGAGCCCAGACTACTCACTCAGGCAGGAGAAGTCCAAGGCTGGTCTTATGCTGGGGACGAATCTAAACAATAAAGTATCAAGAAAACCAGGAGACAGAAAAATCACTTAAAACTGCAAGGGATTAGCGTAGTTGAGGGAACAAGACTCTGACCCCATAATACTGCTGACTTACAGAGAACGGATGTCACTTTCAAGCCCATGTTCGAGAAGAGTGTTGGGGAGAAAGCCTAGCTGTATGTGTTGGACAGGGAACAGTTTGTAATAAAGGATCTACTTTCAGACCAGTACAGGAGATCATCTTGTAGTTCCATGTTATATAACAGTTCCCAGCAGGAAAGGCAATAGGGCTCCTCTTATCAGTAAACCACAAATCATTGATGTTCCCTTTAAAAGCATTGTATTGACATTGCAGCCCACCCCTACCTAAGGTTCACAAAAATAAAAATATTGTGTAAAAAATTCAAAGTAAAGTAATGTAAACTTGATAAATACAGATGATCCACTTAAGGTAATGTTTCAGAATTCAATTGAGTTAAAAATCAATAGGCTACAGTTAAAAAACATATGAATATAGTAACCTTCTCTATGGCCATTTGAGGGCCTATAGATGGAAGCATGACAATAAGAAAGCCTATACGACTCATTAGTGGGTTGTGTCACTTACTCAAGATTTGGAACAAACTAGTCAGCCAAACGTGGATGTGGCCCAGGAGAAATGAAAAAAGGGAAACTATTAATCTTGTAAGAAGCAAACTTTGTAGCAAAGTAGGAAACATTTTCTACATGAACCTCCTCAAGGAGTTGGTTGAGAAAGGTAAGGTGTTTTAGGACACCAACATGACACAGTGATATCGACTGATCTTTTGGGGCGGCGGTGACCTTCCAGTTGCTCATGGATCGTGTTCTGAGTGATGCTGCTTATAATGATGTTCATGCTGCAGTGTACATGAATGATGTTGTGTTCTGCAGTTCCACATGGGGAGAGTAACTTGGCCACTTGGTGCATGTTTTAAAAGGCATTTTTAAAATGCAGGTCTAGTGGTAAATGCATCTGGCCAAGTCAGAGGTACAATACTTGGGCTATGTGCTGGGCGGTGGACTTGGGTGCCTGGCCCCTCTAGCCACTGTCTCCACTCCTCAAATGCAAACTTGATTGACTTTATAGGAGAAAAATGATATCCTTTAGGAGGGGTACCATTACAGTGTTACACGGACAGTTAACACCGCATCAACTTTCACCAGTGACAGTGAGGGGTCAGGTTGCTTCAGGATAGGGAACATTGTTTTTAACATTTCCGACGCAGTAAGTGCCACTGGAAAGTTGTTTTGTGGCTGGTGACAGTGTAAATAGAAACAGAGATCGAGATGAAGTTCCTGCAATAACAGGAACCAAAAAACGCTCAAGATCCTTGGCAGTTCGGGGTTCTGGTCAATCTTGTGCAGCTGCTACTTTGGAATTTTCCAAGCAGATTCTGCTGATGTGAGGACAAAGCCGAGGAAAGTCACTGTGGTCAGGGGAACTTGCATTTCTCGGCATACAGATCATGCTCTCTCAACCATTGCAACACTTGTTCAACGTGCTGAATGTGTTCTGCAATCTTGTAAGAATAAGAAGATTGTTTATATACACGAGTAGGAACTGGTGGATCATGACTTGAAATCTATAATTCATTAAGGACTGGAAGATGGACTGAGTGTTAGTAAGGCCATATAGCATCACAAAGTATTCATAGTGCCCCTTGGTGGTCATGAAGGCTGTCATGAAGGGTATATTCTGGGGGGATACAAGAAGCCACCATTGTGGTAGGCTCTTCAACCAATGAGGTACAACAGGGAACAGATTTTAGGTCTTATTTGGGTAGTCGAAGTTACTTTGTCACTATTGGCAATCACAAATCTGATAGAGTGGCTATGACATGCGGAATTCCCCAGGGATCAGTTCTTGGACAGCTTCAATCTCAATATGCTACCTCTGGGTCAAATTCTACAGAACAACAACATCAACTACCATAGCTACGCAGATGATACTCAAATATATATGGCTCTCGAACCATTGGACTATAGCTCAATAGACGCATTGTGTCACCGCATAGAACAAAGTAAGTAAATACCTGGATGAACCAACATTTTCTACAATTAAACCAAGATAAAACTGAGATTATTGTATTTGGCAACACAAACAACAGAACAAGTATTACTAAAGAGCTTGATTCTCAGGCCCTAAAGACCAGAGACCAAGTACGTAATCTTGGTGTTCTAATAGACTCTGACCTCCAGTCAAATCAAAACGGTCACCAAAACAGCATTCTATCAATTAAAAAATATAGCTAGAATCAAGGGCATGCGGTCCCGCAAAGACCAAGAAAAGCTTATCCATGCTTTTATCTCTAGTATAGTTGACTACTGTAATGGGCTTTTAACTGAACTTCCCAAAAAGACTAAAAAAAAGTGCAGCACATTCAAAATGCTGCAGGAAGAATGCTAACCGGGACCAAGAGAACAGAACACATTACTCCGATTCTTAAATCTTTGCATTGGCTTCCGGTCAGTTATAGAATATATTTTAAAGTGATGCTTTCAGTCTACAAATCACTGAATGGTTTAGGGCCTGAATACTTATCTGATATGTTTGAAGAATATTAACCAAGCAGGCCTCTAAGATCTATGAATTCAGGCCAGCTAGTAGAGCCCAGAGTCCAAACTAAAGATGGCAAAGCGGCATTTAGTAGCTATGCGGCACACAACTGGAACAAACTACCAGAAGATCTTAGACATGCCCCAAACCTATCCATTTTCAAGTCTGGGTTAAAAACACTCATGTTCTCACTTGCCTATGACTGAGGGCTTGACCACAAAATGTGCTCTATAGCTTTAATAGATACTTTAAAAGCAACAATAAAACCCCTATACCAGACTTTTAGCACTCCCTTTACACTTTTAAAGTAAAATATTTTTTCAAGACAAACTAATATGAAACATGTTTAAAAGAAAAAACATAAAATGTCCTCTCACCTCAGTGTGGCTTTTCAATAAAATGACCAGGGGGTTGTACTCTGACATACTACTACATGTACTCTCAAATGTGAGTACATTCGTTCCCGTTCTCCCCTATTCAGTATTAAGGCTACCCCTTTTTATTACTTTTCCCTACTTTCTGAAGAGAGTTTTGTTCCATCCTGCATCTCTGCAAATGTCAACCGTCACACTATTATACGTTTATAATATTCAAATACCTTTTCTTATTGTCATTAACCCATTTCCACACTCTTTTTGAAATTGCTGGTAGTTTATATTGTTATGTATACATTCTGTTAACTCAAATTTATATTCAAAATATATATATATTTTTTTTAACTTATATTACTACTTTTTAATCTATAATACTGCATGACAATGTACGACATAATGACTGTTATTTTGTTCATTTCACAATAAAATACTTTTTACACACCAAAATTAGTCGCATAGCCTCTTTTTACACTTGAGCGTATCTCTGCTCGGTTTGTGTAAGCGTTGGATCTTCATTCCTTGCCCCACTTTTGTAACAACTCTCCACAAACAACATACGAAGACTCATATGCCTTTTTTTAAGGTCACACCAGGCTAACAGGAGTAGATGTCAACTCCTCCTTCAGCATGTTGAAGGCCCAGTACCATTGGTTATTCATTGAGAGAAGGTCTCTAAAAGGAAGAAGTTTTTCAGTTGATATTAGATGGCTCTGCCATCTTCTTGTGACCTCTGTCCCCATTTGGTTCTGAATTAAAGGTTGCCATTTTTACTGACTCCTCCAGATTATCGAATTAGCCAGAAGCCCTTGTTCGCATCAAGCTTGCTGAAAGTCTTTGCTCCGGCTAGGAAGCCAAGTGTCTGTTCGACAGTGGGAAAGATTTATATCAACGAGCAACAAGGATTTATATGAAGTCGAGCAATTATTTCAAGCTTTGTTATGGCTGGCCTGCCTTGTAAAACTGTGTAGAGCAATGGTGACGTATTCATCCTCCAGTGTCTCATTATGTCCTGTTCTCAAAACCACCACAGCAAAAGTGACTGGCCCTTGGCAAGATGTGTAGAGCAGGCTAGATGGTTTCAGCACAAATCTGATAGAACACATCAATTGGGATAACAGCACATCGATTTTGAATTTGCATTTTCAGTCTATAGTCCGTTGGGTCACCTCCTGCTGTTATTGTTTCTAGGAATAGCCATGCTATGGCCAAATTTTTTACACTTGGGCTGCATGTTCTCGTTTGCTTTGTAACTTCTGTCTCTAGTATTCTCACATGGGAATGGTGGTTTTCGCTGATGCAAGCTACCTTTCTGAATAACTATCCACAAAGCATGCCTGTCTTGTTGTGACAGTGTCATCTGGCAAAGTAACTTGCTGCTTTCTTACTTACATTTGTCTTGCCATCTCAATTGCCTTCTTTAGTGTGAGCTCTTTATCTAGTCGCATGCTTTCTAACAAGCACATATAAACCAATCCAACGACTAGCCTGTCCTTAATTAGCTTATAATGCAAAGGTCCAAAGTTACATGCTCTCGTAAAATGTGTTTAATTTGTTCTCATTGGTTGTTTCATGTGTGTAGGTTACTCACCTGACGAAAGGACTCAAACACTCTTATCCACTTGGTCCATACTTCAGGTCTGGAAAAATCTAACGGATCTGGAGGTAGCATGCTTAATAAAGCACTGAGACTGTGCGACAATCTGTGCCCCCTATGAAAGCTGTAAAAAAGCAACTTTTATTGTGTCGCGTGTAAGATTCCTGTCCACAATGAAATGATCAACCCTTTAAGTCAGGGGAGATTTCTTTCTTTATTAGCATGAGTCCAAGATGTTGACTATGCATAGTTCTTACATGTTCTCCAACGATTACAAAGTTTTATGCCAGAGCACATATGTGGTGGTCAATGGTCATTGCCAACTATTACACAGCCACTAGGAAAGCTCTATCCCACAAAATACCCACAAATGGCATGCTCTTACCCATAAACCAATGACAGTCACATTGACAACCCCCGTTAGGAGGCATACACAGGAGGTCTGGGGCCCATCAGCGACAGGCATCATATCCTGCCTATTGTCTTTGGTTCTGAGTTAGTCAGCGCTGTCATACATTGTGTCAAACTTAATGCATCTACTTTTCAAACATATTCTGACAAGCGTATAATATGTCTGCCCCTCCACAACCACCTAGAGACTCACATGTTTTCATTTTTCCCCACAGCCCCGTTTGAATATGTCCAATGGAACGCACTATGCAAATAATCCCTCTGTAAAGACACAGGTTTTTTTGCGGGCTGACGTTACCTTAATGGGATGTTGTTAAGAAACATACAGCAAGCACAGAAAAGGGTACCAGTTTACAGTTTTATGGATATAAATACAGCACCAAAACATCACATCACTATTTAAATACAGTGGAGAGAACAAGTATTTGATACACTGCCGATTTTGCAAGTTTTCCTACTTACAAAGCATGTAGAGGTCTTCCAGAAAAAAATCCAGAAAATCACACTGTATGATTTTTAAGTAATTAATTTGCATTTTATTGTATGACATAAGTATTTGATCACCTACCAACCAGTAAGAATTCCATCTCTCACAGAGCTGTTAGTTTGTCTTTAAGAAGCCCTCCTGTTCTCCACTCATTACCTGTATTAACTGCAGAAAAGACACTTGTCCACACACTCAATCAAACTCCAACTTCTCCACCATGGCCAAGATCAGAGAGCTGTGTAAGGACATCAGTGAGAAGATTGTAGACCTGCACAAGGCTGGGATAGGCTACAGGACAATAGGCAAGCAGCTTGGTGAGAAGGCAAAAACTGTTGGCGCAATGATTAGAAAATGGAAGAAGTTCAAGATGACGGTCAATCACTCTCAGTCTGGGGCTCCATGCAATTTCTCATATCGTGGGGCATCAATGATCATGAGGAAGGTGAGGGATCAGCCCAGAACTACACGGCAGGACCTGGTCAATGACCTGAAGAGAGCTGGGACCACAGTCTCAAAGTAAACCATTAGTAACACGCTACGCTGTCATGGATTAAAATCCTGCAGCGCACGCAAGGTCCCCCTGCTCAAGCCAGCGCATGTCTAGGCCCATCTGAAGTTTGCCAATGACCATCTGGATGATCCAGAGGAGGAATGGGAGAAGGTAATGTAATATGAGACAAAAATCTAGCTTTTCGGTCTAAACTCCACTCGCCGTGTTTGGAGGAAGAAGAAGGATGAACACCATCACCAACACCAAGAACACCATCCCAACTGTGAAGCATGGAGGTGGAAACATAATTCTTTGTGGATGCTTTTCTGCAAAGGGGACAGGACGACTGCACGGCATTGAGGGGAGGATGGATGGGGCCATGTATCGCGAGATCTTGGCAACAACTGGGTCTTCCAGCTTGACAACGACCCAAAACACACAGCCAGCGCAACTAAGGAGTGGCTCCGTAAGAAGCATCTCAAGGTCTTGGAGTGGCCTAGCCAGTCTCCAGACCTGAACCCAATAGAACATTTTTGGAGGGAGCTGAAAGTCCGTATTGCCCAGCGACAGCCCCGAAACCTGAAGGATCTGGAGAAGGTCTGTATGGCCAAAATCCCTGCTGCAGTGTGTGCAAACCTGCAGATGTGCCTGTCTTAGGTTGTCCCAGGATCTTACCCGTCTTTGCTAACCAGCCTTCTTCGCTGGCCACACTTCAGGACTCATAATGGGAAGTGTTTGAGGATGAACAATTTTTTAAGTGATTGTCACTCAAGTCAATCTATTGGCATTGTTTTCACTTCCTTGATTTTAGTATTACTTAGGCATAGTAGGCAAGTACATACACAACACACAAATAGACACTTCTGTACCACAACGTCACTACTCACGCCTGATTATATTCTTGTGATGTTGCTGCATGTCTATCACTTTCACTGAGCCTTGCTCCGGCACGTCACTTCCGATCCCACTGCTATCTGTGTATGTGTTGATGCATAGTTGTGAGTGTGTGTGTGTGTATGTATAAACGCTTGT
This sequence comes from Novumbra hubbsi, assembly GCA_016801125.1. NCBI lineage: Eukaryota > Metazoa > Chordata > Actinopteri > Esociformes > Umbridae > Novumbra > Novumbra hubbsi. The sequence continues at coordinate 13,068 of JACXGK010000510.1, forward strand.
CTAGAAACCTTCCATTTGATTATCGACACTCTGGCAGGCACCTGCGAAGACATCTGGAGGGGCAGGGGCAAAACCAAAATGGCAATCCCCCCGAAATATTTTTGTAATGATATATAAAATAAATAGACTCGCAGGAGAAATATCTAAACTGTTTAATGCATAACAGCAATAAGTATTCCTTTATATATTAGATGCAAGCGCAGTTATTGACACATGTATAGGTCTATTAAAACTATTATAAATTTGGGTTGGCTGTTTGCTGATTGCTGTATCTAAGAATATTCATAGAATGTCGACTGGAAGGGAAAAGCCTGGTAGGAAAAGGTGCACAACCAGGAGATTTTAGAGCAATTCATGCTTACATCTGCTGACAAACTTTATGGAGATGCTGATTTCCTTTTACAGCAGGACATGTCACCAGCCCACAGTGCCAGTGAATTACTGTGCTTGCTTGGAGAGGCAACTCGCCTGACCTGAACCCCAAAGAGAATCTATGGGGTATTGTCAAGAGGAGAATTATATACACTAGACCTATCAACACAGACAAGCTAAAAGCCACCATCAAAGCAACCTGAACTTCCATAACACCTCAGAAGTGCCACAGGCTGGATGCCTCCATGCCACGTCGCATTGATGCAGTAATTTGTGCAAAAGGAGTCTTGACCAAGTATTGAGTGCATAAATAACATGCTTAGGAAACCTTTGCCGGTGTTTTGAGTTAATTCACTGATTAGTGCTCTTTTAAGGTCAACGATTCCTGTACATTTTTTATTCTAAACTTTTGAGATACTGAGAACATCCCATATGCCACAGATGCTCGATTGGTTGTAAGATTGCAGTAACTACAATGTGTAAAGACGCCAGTCTGGCTTGGTTTTATACGATATAATATCGCGCTCAATATTGCAGTTTGTATTGGTGGATTTATACAAATTGCAACGAAGAAAACAAAGTCAAAATGACTTTGGCAACTGAACTGGTGATGTCAAGGAGATTGTCTTGCGCCTTCACCTTACTGTCGATCTATGGCCAATGTTCGTGTTACGTTCTAAATTTCACAATAAATCGACCTGCTCATAAAACCCAAATATCACTATATAAAACAAGTGACATTTAAAAGAACAAAGTAAGAACATAATTCTAAACCTCTTTCCTGCATATTTTGAATTAGGTAAATACCAAACAATCCGAAATAGTTGTGTCAACGACTTTCCAGTGGTGCAGTGGTTTGAGTGTGCTGATAATATGCCCAGGGTTCATGGTTCGATTCCTCCTGTCTGCAACAGCTTAAGATTTCATTTTCTCCTTCCGCAATTTTCCAATTGTCCTAATTTTTTGGAGTAAACCCAAATTGCTGCTTCCAGCTATATGTGTTATTATAATATTGTACACTAAAATGTGGTGGAGAAAATAACGCATTATTAAATCTATAAAATGCGTTTTACATAATAGCTTAACCTTCATTTTCAATCATCTCCCTACTACACTAGGAGGAGCTAATAAAATTACAATGTTTGAAACATTCATGTAAAATCACCTGATATGAAAATCAGCAAACGAATGGGTGTGTGTAATTAGTGGATACTCAAAGAGGTTAGTCTTAGGGAATTGCATTGTGCTTTTTGTTTCTTTGCTTGAGCTAGTGTAGGAATCTAAAGTTTCCCCCCGGGTTGCAAATCAGAGAATGTCCACGCCGTTCAAGTCTTCCCAAATCATACACCTTTATTACGAATGCGCACCCGGAGATCTGTCTCGCCGGACATGAAGATCTGAAGTCCGTTCACATCGGACCCCGTTTTATGTAGCCACTCCCCCCACAGTCAATGCATGGAATTTGCTGCGCACACACACAGTTAATTGCATAGAAAG
>JACXGK010000510.1:15036-38552 GCA_016801125.1 Novumbra hubbsi
CGGCGCCAGGAAGTCTGCCGGACCCTTCTGGCCAGTCCCCCTCCTCTCCTTTTCCTGGGTCACTTGATCAGTCCCATGTGTGGTGGTCAGCCTAAAAGTTAATCTATAGGTTTTTAGATAAACAGTGTCCTTTGTCTTATCCTCCTAACTTCCTGACCCCCCTCCCTCTTATGGAATGTCCCAAGTAACCTATTAACCCCCGAGCCTACTTTTTTAGGAGTCTACTCCTCAACGACATGATTTCAGTCCAACACCCAATCTCTTTAATAATGAATTCCACACTAGTAAAGAATGCACCCATCCCCCACCTAAAGACTGCATCGTGAATCAATAGATTTGGTCTTAATTCAAGTCGCTAACACGTCTGGCAGAGCTCACAAGTTTTGGTCCCTGAACATTGAACGCTGACTTTACATCTCCTTTTCGCTGTAGCATAACAACATTGTCCACTACTTTCATTTCTCCATAAATTGCGTTGTGCATTCAACATGTTTTTTGTTGAACGGCTATTCAGAATTCAATGCAAAATGTGTCCGGTTGAGTGCCATGTATTGTGTAAAGCGACACCGCGCCTTGTTCATCTACTACAGTTATATTCTCACTGCACTGTTTTTCACAAACTTATGGAATACCTCCGATATCATCGCAAATGTATCAATCACAAGACAGGCAGTCCTTGTGGTCCTGTCATCAAAGCGCAGATATCTGAGAATTTTAGATTTTCATTTAGGTTGACCAATAATCATTGAGTTTCATGCTTTTACGGCAAGAAGCACGTCTCAAATAAATAAGATCCACGAATGCTTTTAGTTCGGCATCTGTCATTTTAACTTTCCTGCATAATTTTGATCAGCTCCCGCTTTCGTGTATTTTCTAACGTTTGTCCAGATGTCTGTGTCAATCAAACACTTTAGACTACTCAGTGGACTAGTAATATATAAGACGTTCCGGAACTTAGCTTGAAGTAATTTGGTCTAACTGGACCTTTCTACATTGTAATTGAATACAACTGATTTATATATTTATAAACTTTAAAGATTTTTTTTCTAAATAACAGAAGACTTGTATACGGGAGCCCTTGCAACATCTGCTGTTAGAAAAGAGAATTGCAACCATGGAATGCAGAAATATAAATATCAGAACGCGCAATTTAACGTTGTACAGGAATTTAATAGCCTTAAATCTGCTTTTCTCAGTGTGATTTTGACAATTAAAAAATACTGGGTGATAAAACACACATATTTAGCAAAAGTAAAAAAAGCAGGGTCCTGGAATTTGATCGAAAGCGAAGATATCATTTTTTTCCCTCTTCACTGGGTAAAATTTGCCCGCTCTGGCGCTTCTAGTGTTAAGAGAATAAGCCCCGTGGGCCCTACCGGTCACACTGCAGCAACACGTTTTCCACAGAGCAACGCACACCGCAAGCGAACGCTGCACTAGCCTAAACACCTGGTGAGAGCTTACCCTCACAGACCAACTAAAAGGGCAATTCCTGCAGCCTAATCCTTGAACGTTCGGTTTCCTGTATTAATTCCAAATCCTTCATATGACGTACATATGCTGCTGCTCAGCAGATTACTGCTCGCAAGCAGCGCCTTTGTAGACAGCAAAGCCAGTGGTGCCAAACCAGACAACTCAGCAGTGAGTACACCCAGATCAATTAGACCAGCTTCTAACAACGACCTCACAGATTCCTTAAGATGCTTGTCAGAGATTTACAGCCTATGATAATCAGCTAATTTCAACAGCTGATCCTTAGTATAAACCCCAAGAGGTTCCACAGACGGGGCACTAATAAACACGTCCAAAGGCAATGCCATACCGCACGGCAAACACAATTCGAGCCACTAAAAAAAATTAAGGATACGACACAATCCACGAAAACAAAACAACCAAAGCTACTCCTCCCCAACCATACCAAACTCAACACTAGTCCTTGTGCAGTCTTGTGGCGGGTACTTGCACACTATAGCCTGCTGGTCCGAGAAAAATCTCCGAAACCACGGATATGCCACCGAGACAAAAGCTCTAACCACAATTGCAGCACAAAAACGAAAAACAAAAAATGTAAACAGGTCCCCCGAAGGTCCCCCGAAGGAAACGAGATGGCCTTCCGACCAACGTAACAACAAACTACCACATAGCATGCACATTGCCAAACACTAACCAACCCAGAGGAACATCCCCCTACCTCCGAAATCCCGGTCGAGCCCCCACTTGTCACACCCTGGCTCATGAGGAGTGACAAAAACTCTCCAACAACCCCAAGTATCCCGAAGGGACCTTTCAACATGCAAAAACCTGGGCTCTCAAAAGCTTTCAGGCGTCCTTTTTAGCACAGATGAGACGCAGCAACACTATCGACACTCCTAGCTCCACTCACCGTCCCCTGCAAGACAACATAAAACAAGGAAACCACCAAAATGAGGAAGGGCCTTCACACATGCAAAAAAGGACATGGGTTTATGTCCTGTGTCATCATGAAAATCATTAATAATCACTATAATCGTTGACGGCAGTTCAGGCAGCCTCAACGGGAAGTGTTACCCTGCCATTGTCAGGGTAACTGCTTGACGCACAACCACTCGTATAGCTAATCAAGATGCCAGCCACCAAAATTATAATTACCATTTATGATCTCTATATATGTCAATATATGCATGAGTGAAAGGCAAAGCATGTTTATTTGTCTAGCTTGTTACTTACACAAAGGCAATTCAAACCTTACAAACGAATAAACAACATACATCAACAACATGCAGCATAAAGCGAAATGAATAAATTATACATTAATAAGGTAGTGATACCTTTAACATTTATGTATGTTTGTATGTGCTATATTCCTTCTCATCCTATTTTTTGTATTACATATTGTTATTGTTATCTTTATTTTTTTTACGTTGGTTTACACGGTCTGCAACCTGACGTGAGTTTGATTGTAAGGATGTGACCAAGATATTTTGATAAGTCATCATATGGTAATTGTAAGATCATATTATATTGTATGCACATTTCATGAATGAGGGTCAATGTCTGTCATCAGTTTGCAGTTGTTTTGTTTATTTGTTTTGTGGATCATTGGCAGAAAAAACGGATAAGACAATGTGTAGCACATGGAATTTGATATAATTATCACTGTATTGGGGGAAGGCAAAGTACATTTTGAACTGTCACTTAGAGCTCATTTATAATGAGTGACAGAATTACATCTATTTTTAAGTCACATGGCAGACTGGACTTTGTATGATATCCAGTTTGCGTATGTTTGTGTCCTTGTTAGTTAAAGCATCTGGTTCTGAAGTTTATAAGTAATCACATTATCCCTTGCCTGAGAGGAGGATGTGGAAGAGAGAGAGAGAGCGAGAGAGAGAGCGATAGAGATAGAGAGAGAGCAAGAGCAATTGCCTGGACGCGCAAACACAAGGAAGGCAGACTTTTGTCACTATCTGACGATGAAGTTTAGTGAGAATGTTGGTAGGGGAAAGGCTAAACTGGTGCCAAAATGCAGTATGTTTGGTTTATGCCAGTGTATAGCTAACTGCCTACTCTACTGCACTGGGGACATGGTCCACTTTAGCAAATACATGGAGGGTGAGTCCATCTCTTTTCTTATTGACTTTAAGTAGAATCTTTTATTTATATTCATGGACAGTAACATGTGGAAGTACCATGACCATAAACAAGGGCTCTAGAGAGCAGCTCAATGGCACTCAGGTAGGAGAGATTGGCATACTTACCCGATGTAACAAATCCTCTCACTATTCCTGAGTGAGGCATGGACCTATTTGTAGGTCCCGCCACAAACAATGTTAAGCTTAGAAATAAACTTTATACAAAGCATATATAAAAGGTTCATAAGCATGGCATAACTGTTTGAAGTCAAATGTAACCTAACCCAATACGTGAAATATAAGGCTTAGTAAAGGCTTTATAAAATATATTCCATTGTGGCTTCCCATGTAATTTATAAAATGTTCATACAATGCCAGGATAGTAGTTTTCTGGGGACCAGGATTATCTATTATGTTATTTTTGAGAAAAACAAAACTACTAAATGCTGTATTTGAGAAACAAGGCCAGAGATGATGATATATGACTAATGGCTGTCCATGGGCATGCACATGTTGCGCTGCAGGATGGCACATGATGGCACATGTTGTGCTGCAGGATGGCACATGATGGCACATGTTGCGCTGCAGGATGGCACATGATGGCACATGTTGCGCTGCAGTATGGCACATGATGGCACATGATGGCACATGTTGTGCTGCAGGATGGCACATAATGGCACATGTCGTGCTGCTGGATGACACATGTTGCGCTGCAGGATGGCACATAATGGCACATGTCGTGCTGCTGGATGACACATGTTGTGCTGCAGGGTGGCACATGATGGCACATGTTGTGCTGCTGGATGGCACATGATGATACATGTTTGCTCTGCAGGATGGCACATGATGGCACATGTTGCGCTGCAGGATGGCACATAATGGCACATGTCGTGCTGCTGGATGACACATGTTGTGCTGCTGGATGGCACATGATGGCACATGTTGTGCTGCAGGATGGCACATGATGGCACATGGTGTGTTGCAGGATGGCACATGACATTTAACATACTCTAAAGTTTAAACCATTGGTCATTCCCAACACATACATGGCACTCTTATATGTATTATATGACAATGCACGTAGTCTAAAGTCTGAACCCTTTGGTCTTACCTAACACATGTACATTTATTATATCATATGATGATGTTTGTATTCTAAAGTGTAATCCCTTTCATCTTTCATTAAGCACGCATAACCTGTTATATTATATGACACATTATTTATTCTTATGTGTGACACTTCTCATCATTTAAAAAATATATACATAACTGACTCCTTTGATCATTCATTACACATTTTCAATGAGTTAAAGTCAAATTAATTATTACTTTAAGCTAATAAAATTAAAGAACAAAAAATGTAATCATATGTGTATTGTAACGTAGGTGTGACTATGAGCTTGTGGATAAAGGTTTCATGCCAGTTGAGGTACTGCATGACATTCTTAACCGTAAAGGTGGCAACAACAAAAAATACCAGGTCTGTTGGGAAATGCTTTGGTTTTCTTTAGATGAAATCTGGTAACATCGTCATCTGAAGAGAGGGAAACTGAAACATTTGTATTGTTATATTCCTTATATGACCAGGAACCATATGGTCACTATAACAGAGCTCCAGCATTGCTCTGTGAAGAGAGGAGAACTTTCTGGAAGGACAATCAACTCTGCAGCGCTCCACCAATCAGGCCTGTATGGTAAAGTGGCCAGAAATAAGCCACACCTATGTACATGACAGCCTGCATGGAGTTTGCCATAGGGCACTGGAAGTATTCTCAGACAGTGAGAAACAATATTCTCTAATTTGATGAAACAAAGGTTTGATGAAACAAAGATTGAACTCTTCATCATGTTTAGAGGAAACCAGGCACAGCTCATCACCCCGCCTTCCCTACAATGAAGCATGGTGGTGGCAGTGTCATGCTGTAGGGATGTTTTTCAGAGGCAAGAACTGGGGGACTAGTCAGAATCCAGGCAAAGATGAATGTAATAAATGTACAGAGAAATCCTTGATGGAAATCTGATTCAGAGCGCTATAGACCTCAGACTGGAGTGATGGTATATCTTCCAACTGGTCAACAACCTTAAGCACACAGCCAAGATAACAAAGGAGTGATTTCGGGACAACTCTGTGAACATCTTTGAGTGGGCCAGCCAGAGCCCATACTTGAACCCAATTGAACATCTCTGGAGAGATCTGAAAATGGCTGTGCACCGACGCTCCCCATCCAACCTGATGGAGCTTAAAGTGGCCTGCAAAGAAGAATTAACAAAGGCTGTGAATACTTATGTACATGTTTATATTTTTGTTCTTAATTTTTCCAAATTTCCAATATTGGAATAAGGGAATCGCTTTCCATATGCGCAGTACATCCCAATGACGGTCTCTTCTATTCAGTGATCTGTGCTATAGATAAAAGGTAATGTAATTGAACCAAAAACAATGTAATTTTATCCGTGATAAAACGATTTACAAAGATGCCATTTCCTACTGTGGAAAAAGTTAGGATGCCCTATGCCCTAATAGCTGGTCTTCCCCCTTTGACTGAAATAACCTGAAAAAGACGATTCCTATAACTGTCTACCAGCCTCTGACATCGACTGTTTTCAGCTCTGTAATGTTTAAAGGGGTTTTGCATGCACAGCTTGTTTCAAATCACCCCACAGCATCTCAATAGGATAGTGATCCGGGCTTTGACTTAGTATCCACCAGAGCCCAACGCCGTTTGGCGTCATTAGCATACGAATCATCCCTATTAGCACACATTCTCCTCTGCAGCCTCACCAACCAGCCAGAGCATCAGTTTATATATTGAGTCATTATCAAATTGTATAGAATAGTCTAAAAAAAAAAATTTATTATAGAATTGGTTAATGAATTTGTAAAATACCAGAATGTGAATTTAAAGTCGAATCAAACGGGAAAAAAGGTATTAAGAAAATAATACAAAGAACGCCTATTTCAAAGAACACAGACTATAGTATTTTCATTTGTTTGTTATACCCTACAGAATTACAAAATTATACAATACTCAAATTATTCCGATAAAAATCCATTACAATTTAGTTTGTATAAGATAAAATAGGATATATTATTGACTAGTTTGCAAAGATCAATGTAGATATGCATGGGTAGCCGTACAGGGGCCTAAAGCATGGTTGCTTGATAAACACAATAAATGTCAAAGGATGAATAACACATGGGCTGCAGCCCATTCATAGAAATAAAATATATTGGCTCCCCCTCTGGCCCGGTTTCATCCTTCCCCAGTTATGGATAGCCCTTGAGCATGTACTTCATGTCTACATCAGCAGCTAACCAACATTTTATCCCATACGTTTCTGGTTTGTTGGCCATGTAATGGGAAAAATGGACCAAGCTTTTGTTGTACATCCACAGTTATGTTCTCTCCTAGCATGAAGGTATTGCATAATATCGATAGTTACCGGGAATGTAACTCTGGTTATATGAGTGGAGCCCCCTAGAGGGCGTTAGCTCCTAGTGGTTTACTCATGCCGCGTAGCGGCCACACTAAGAATTGTAAATGCACTTTGGCTCAGTTAATCTGGGTATTCCTGCCCCTATATAACTGAGCATGCTCATAACTCAGCCTCCCGATATAATTCTTCAGCGAGAATGAACAGGGGCCAGCAGGGCATCAAGACTAGGGGGCTCCGCCCCACTCATATAACCCGGTAACTACTTATATTCCCGGTAACTGTCGTTATATGTCAAGGAACTCCGCCCCCAGAGGCCTTTGCGTTGCCCAAAATGTACTCCCAGTCGGGTACAACCAATAACTGGACCCCGCAGTGGCACACAGGTCAACCGCTCTCCCAAGGATAAGGAGTGGTTTCTCATTATATATAAAACTTTCAAAAGACCCAATGTGTCATAAACAGATGAAGGAAGGAGGTGATAACTGTAGCTCAAGTCAAAAGAAAAGAGACAAAAGAAAAAAATGACATGATGCAATCATAAATAAATGGGAGACCATGGCGACACAAATAGAGAGTGCCCCACAACGAAAACAAACCTGGGTCTTTTGCACCAAAATCTTGCACCAAACAGTAACAATCGATTGGTGAATACAGCCCATACAGAGGAAATTGTGGTGCATCACACCCACACAGACGCAGTGCCGAGAACGGAATGCACCAAGGAGGACGAATGAACACCTACCAGATATAAACGGCTAAATGGAGAGGTCTTGACCACGACGCTGCCTCGCAAATATCATCAACCCTGGCACCTCCAAAGAGGGGCGAAGACGCAGCAACTCCACGAGTGGAGTGCGCTTTAAGCCCCGTCGGGGGCTATGCACCCACTGACTCATAAGACAAAGCGATACAATTGCATAGCCAATGAGACAGCCATTGCTTGGAAAGTGGCCGACCAAGCGCACTGCCGACGTGGCACACCAACTGCTTTGGTGAAGATTTGATCCGTTCCATCCTCTCCACATAATGGTTAACAACGTGCACCGGACACAGCCTATCCGCCTGGGCAGGGCTGGGCAGGGCTGGGCAGGGCTGGGCAGGGCTGGGCAGGGCTGGGCAGGCGATATCACAAACCCCTGCCCTACAACCCCACGAGAGAAGGGGCGAGTCTGCAAAAGTCCGAAGGATAAGCCCTTCTAAGGGCCATCTCTCCCTGAGGTTGACACCTGATCCGCTGCTGGAGAATCCAGGGGAATTCAAGGGAATCCAGGACACCGTCTCTCTGTTTAGGTCCGAGACACCGCACAAAAAAAGTGTGGGATTCGTCCAGTTAAAAAAGTTCTTCTTGATGACGCTGGCGTTAGATTAATATCCGATAACTTAAATCATCAAGTGTAAAATAAATCTTTGTAGTGTGTTCAGTCGATGCTCAGGAAAAGGGAGGCTGAGCTAAGGGCAAGCTCATTTATATAGGGGCAGGTATGCCCCAATTGGCTGAGCCGAAGTGCATTTTGAATACTCCCCACATTGGTAAACCGCTAGTGTGACATCCACTCCATATTGACTAGACCAAAATGACTCCACATCCATGCTCTTCCCACCGTATGCTGTGCGGACATAAAAGAGCCTAATGAATGCTTTAAGTTTGGTTTGGCATTGTGAACTATAAAATGTAATTTTGTGTCTGACTTGCACACAGATTTGAGATTATATACAATTGATCTTTTCTCTGGGGATATCGCCAATTAATTCATTGATGTCTTTGCTATTTATGTAAACAATTTCAAAGAATGATTAACAGTAGCCTTCATGAAAAAATAGAACAGTAATTTGTCGATTGAAAAACAGTAATGTTTTATCTGTTTGTTGAATTGTTCAGGATATAGTTAGCATTATGTTCCAATAACAATTAATTTGTTTAAGAATATCTTTGGTATTTTGTTTAGCAAATAATTACTTTAAGTAATACATTTGATGAATTAGTAATAGGCTACATTTGATGAATTAGTAACCATCAAATGTATTACGCTAAATAATTATTGGTATGTACAGTTCCATCAGTAACTTGAATGATTGGTTGCGCAAGCAGAAACTTGACGAGCCCTCTATCATTGTCTAATATCCAGACGTATGTTTATAGGCTGTATTATGTAGCCTGTTAAATTAAACATTTGGGTTTGCATATTTCTTTTAGCAAATTAAATTAACTGCCTTTTTGGCAATTAAATGACCTGTCTAATTCAGCTGATTGGAGCTATGAAAGGGAAAAAAACTCACAACCATGCAAGTAAAGTACTGTAAATATTTGCTACAGTCAGCCCTTTATAAAATGCCCAGAATGCTGCAACCCTAGTGGAATGGCCACCAAGCCCAATAGGCAACTCTTACACATGAATGCAATAAGCCAAGGACCCTCCTTAAACAAGTGGGGCACTGTTAAGCACTTCCCCTCAAGCTGCTTTGGCAAAGCAGACAACAGTAAATAATCAGTGATCACATGCATGCACAAAGGCAGATCCAGAGGTCATTTAATCAAGAACAGACTTTCTCTATGGCGGAACCCATTTGTTTCAACACTAGAATGGAGCCATTTCTATGTGTACAGCTTCCTCTGTGCAGAGGTCCGTGAAAGTTTGTTCCTTGTCTCATTGGGGAGAGACAAAAAAACAACGACACCCTCCAAGTATACTCTGTTCAGAGAAACTTTATCAGAGAATCCCTGTCCTATTGGCAATTCCCACCATAGTATACTACTTGAAAAGGATGGGCCATAGAGGAATTACAATTAAAACCAATGGCTTTATTCTCAGCAGGGAGAGTCTGTTAGGAAACAATCTAGAGACAAGAGCCTTGAAATAAAACCAGCACCTGGAAATACATACCTTTTGAAATTGGTGGTTGTAAACCAACTGCTAGGACAAACTAATCGCGGTAGCTAAAATAATAAACACAAAGAGAGCAGTTGAAGATAAGCAAATTCAATTTGGGAAGCAGGAAGGAGTCCAATACCAACTGTTTAAGCGATCTGTTTTAGGAGACAATCCCAGCAGTCAGGGCAAGATATATACTGAAGGGCGCCACAAGTTTGCATTTCAATTTGTTTTCCATGTGTTGTATTTTTATTTTCATCACACTTGGCTGATGGGTACCTGAATGTGGGAAAGGGGCTCTCTTTATTGTGCTCACATCCCTAACCCTATTGAAACTGAATGAATGCATCTTGGCCCAAGCCCAAACCTCTCAGATGATCTGTAGGCAACCACCCATACAAGTAAGACAGGGCACAGCTGGCTAAATTAATTGAATCAGCATTGATGTATAAGGTTAGCAGAAGAACGACTCAGGACAGGAAACATTATGCACAACTCATGCTTTGGTTAAGGTAATGTTTTTTTTGCAAGCACATGGCTTAAATGCAAACCAGTTCCCTGTGGCCTAAAAGGTCTAGTAAACATTTTGCTTTAACACAACGCTGGAAATCAATTTCTGGGATTAGAACAGTGTTGCTCACCAATGACAACATGTTGCTTGTTTAATGCAGATGATCTTGTACATCATGCAGCAAATTCCATTGATATCTAGTTTACAGAGACATGCACTGCTACGCCTGGTCTATAGAAATGTATCTATTAAATTTAAGACCAAATTACGTTGTGCCCTTTCTTTCTCTGCAGTTTTACACATTTCCATCAGTTTGTGCAAATCCTAATGAAATACGTAATTCAGTATACAGTACCATTCAAAACGTTGGGGGTACTTAGTTATGTTCTTTTATTTGATAGAAAAGCACATTTTCTGTCTATTAAAATAACATACAATTGATCAGAAATACAGTGTAGACATTTTTTATGTACTAAATTATTGTTGTAGCTGATTCTAAATGGAATATCTACATAGGCGTACAGAGGATCATTATCAGCAACCATCTCTCCTGTGTTCCAATGGCACGTTGTGTTTGGTAATCCAAGTTAATAATTTTAAAAGGCAAATTGATTATTGGAAAACCTACATAACTTGTGTAAATACTGTACCCATTGCTCCTCATCTTCTCCTCAGACAAACCCTTCATCCTACAGCTGATTCATTGGAGCCTGCGGGGGGTAGCCCGGGTCATCCTGGCCGACAACCCCGTGAGTGGTGCTCTGATCCTGGGTGCACTGGTCTGGGCCTCCCCCTGGCAGGCTATGCTGGGGACCCTTGGTCTTCTGGCATCTACACTCACTGCTGTCATCATAGGACAGGACAGGTGAAGAAAACAGACACACACGCAGAGAAAAACATTACACACATACACACACATACTTATCTGCAATGAAATTATAATGTGGTGTGGGTGTGTTTGTAAACAGCGAGGCGATATCTGGAGGTCTACATGGGTTTAATGGTATGCTGATGGCTCTGTTAATGGGCGTGTTCAGCTCTGCAGGGGACTGGTATTGGTGGCTACTACTGCCTGTCTGTCTCGGGGGAGCAACCTGGTAAGACCATAATTTCTGTAAAGGTTATCTGTCCCAACAACTTAACTATATTACATATTTTGGCAATTGCTTGAGTTTAAAATGATTTAGTTTGACATGATTTTAGTCAATTTAGGTTTTCCTCTTTTGTAGAGAGTTTTGTTGACTGTTTAGCCAAAATTTGCTTAGAATTTGCATTTATGTGAAATAAATCGTAACGGTTTTCTATGCACATACTCGTCTTGTATTGCTTTTGAGCTAATTCACTACCATGTGAACCCTTCTTCTTCTATGGCCTTCCCACCTTTTTTTATACTTGCCTCTTTCTTAGTCCATTCACACAAACAGCAACTTGGCCTCATTTATACATGAATAGGGACTGATTGCTGACTGAACAATTGTACAATAAAGATTAGCAGATGTGCTAAGACGTTTAAATTCGACTGTGACCATTTTTAAACATTTTCATTGACATGATTTACTCTGAGTTTTGTGTGTTTACTACACAAAATGTGTTCAGCGTTTTAATCTGTGTGAAAGTAATGAAAAACTGAAGAAAACACACACCCTCAATGTTCATACTAAATATTATTCTGGCCACTATAGGCTTCTATCATAACAGAGGAGACATTAATTTGTACAACCACATACTGCTTCTAGTTTTATTTGTATTCATCAACAGATTCACGAAAATGTTTGTGTAATCTGCTGATTTTGTACTTTTGCCCACTGACAAAGAAATTATCAGTATATAATTGTAATGGAAGGTCTATTTGAACAGTGAGAGACAAAATAGCAACAAGAAAATCCAGAAAAACACATTTTAAATAAGTTATAAAATGATTTGCATTTTACTCAGTGAAATAAGTATTTGTGATCCCCTCCACTGTATGTGTCCAAATTGTCATCCCATCTGCTTTCTCCCACTCTGTTTCCCATCCTCCACTTCACCTAGTACATTCCTCTACAGTGGCCTGGCCCCCCTGTTGGATACATGGGATTTGCCGGTCAGTGTATTCCCCTTCAACACGGTCCTCCTGCTCTACCTGGCCTGCACTGGTCCCTATAACCCCTACTACCCCCACCACCCTGCCCTTCCACCAGGGGCACTGGAGAGCAATGCCAGCCAGCTTAGTGTCACTCAGGTAAGAGAAAGAAGAACAGTAGGGAGGAATGTACATTTGGAAAGGATGATTGATAACAGTTGTTAGTCAAATGTATTAAGCCATCGCATGTGTCTTCCTGTTTCTTTTCCTTGTCTCCTTTCTTTCATCTGTGCTGATCTGCAACTACAGATGAAAGCATTATGGTAGAAGGTTGACCAGTGTAGACTACTTGGCCATAGATACATACTAGTGTTTACTCAACAAAATGGCAAGGAATATAGCATGGATGCTAATTCAACATACATACACATACTAAAAATTATACTGTAAACTGTGAATGTACAGTGCATCCGGAAATTATTCACAGTGCTTCACTTTTTCCACGTTATAGCCTTATTCCAAAATTGATTCAATTGATTCCTCAAAATTCTACACACAACACGACATAATATCTTTAATAGATTTATAAAATTAAGAATGAAAATATAAACATGTGCATAAGTATTCACAGCCTTTGCTCAATACTTCGTTGAAGCACCTCGGCAGCAAGTACAGCCTCAAGTCTTTTTGAATAAGATGCTAGAAGCTTGGCCCACTTATTTTTGGGCAGTTTCTCATTCTTCTTTGCAGGACCTTTCAAGCTCCATCAGGTTAGATGGGGCACGTCAGTGCAGAGCCATTTTCAGATCTCTCCAAAGATGTTCACTTGAGTTCAAGTCAGGGCTCTGACTGGGCCACTCAAGGACATTCACAGGGTTGTCCCGAAGCCACTCCTTTGTTATCTTGACTGTGTGCTTAGGGTTGTTGTCCTTTTGGAAGAGGTTCACAGTGCTCTGGAGCAGGTACATTTCTGCATTTATCTTTCCTTTGATACTGACTTCTCCCAGTTCCTGCGACGGAAAAACATCCCCACAGCATGATGCAGCCACCACTATGCTTCACTGTAGAGATGGTATTGGCCCGGTGATAGGCGGTGCCTGGTTTCCACCAGACATGATGCTTGCATTCAGGCCAAAGAGAATAATTGTTTCATCAGACCAGAGAACTTTGTTGCTCATGGTCCAAGAGTCCTTCGGGTGAATTCTTAACTCCTGACCGGCTGTCATGTGTCTTTTAGTGAGAAGTGGCTTCGTACTGGCCAGAGATGGTTGTCTTTCCGGAATTTTCTCTCTTCACAGAGCAATGCCGGAGCTCTGTCAGAGTGACCATTGGGTTCTTGGTCATCTCCCTGACTAAAGCCATTTGCCCCTAATCATTCTGTTTGGCCAGGCGGCCAAGTCTAGGAAGGGTCCTGGTTGTTCTAAACTTCTTCCATTTACGGATGATGGAAGCCCCTGTCCTCATTGGGACATTCAATGCTGCAGAATTTCTTTTGTACCCTTCGCCAGATCTGTGCCTCGATACAATCCTGTCTCGGAGGTCCACAGACAATTCATTGGACTTGGTGTGTGCTCTGACAGGCACTGTCAAATGAATGACCTTATATAGACAGATGGGCCTTTCCAAATCATGTCCAATCAACTGAATTTACCACAGGTGAACTTTAATCAAATAGTAGAAACATCTCACGGATGGTCAGTGGAAACCGGATTCACCTGAGCTAGATTGTGTTATGGAAAAGGTTGTGAATGCTTATGCATGTGATTTTTTGATTTATTTTATTTTAAATGCATTTGCAAAAAAAAAATCCATTTTGCCTGTAACATAACAATATGTGGAAAAAGTGAAGAGCTGTGAATACTTTCCAAATGCACTATACGTTATTTTTAATCCAGTTGTGACTTATTATTGGCTGTGTTGTGGGGGTGGTGCCAAATGGTGACTTGCAAACATGTATATTGCTCAACATACAGGTACTCTCTCAAACTGAGCCTGCTTTTATTGTTGTTGGTGACTTTAACAGGGCAAATATGTGGAAAGTAAATAAATGTTCATACTCTTGGGGATCAGACTCTTGACCATTGTTATTCTCTACAAACCACCCTGACCGGCATTTGGTAAGGTGGATCACACCTCCTTCTCCTCCCAACCAACAGAAAACCTCTAAAACAGGACAAACCAGTTTTTTTAACTTTTAAACATTAGAATGAGGAAACCATTATCACTCTTCAGGATCTCAGAAGCTTAACACCTTCTATGCATGATTTTAGGTGAGCGACACCATTCTTTGTGAAAGGCTTGCTGTGGACTAGGACAACTGCACTCTCTCAAACTTAATTGTAAACATATACAATCTGACATTCTCCAGCATTGTTCAAGTATATAGTAATCACAATATCCAAATTAAGAAAAAATTACAATTTAGACAGTAAATACTTAGTTTTATCACTATTTGAAATAATTACCCCACAGTCTTCCAAAGCAAATTGCTTTTCATTCTAAAAGAGGCCACATAATATCTGCAAGAAATAAGGTGACTGTAACGTATAGGGAAGCATGGTGCCGGTAGGTGGTGGTATTCTGGGGAGCACTTTTATTTTGAAGCTCACCTTAGTCACTGTGTAATTTGTGTGTGTGTTTATGTCCTTTGTTTCTGTCACTGGGTGGGGCTCATTGTGGATACACTTATTTCAAAATGTCGGCATTTGGTTCCCTCATCACCCACACCCTTGACAGTGGCAAGGGGTGTTGCAGACACCCTAATGCAGACTCAGCACCCCCTGACACGATTCTGGTAGCCCGTTTGTTGGTCAGCTAGATGCGCATAGTTTTGGACAGCGGTCACTTGTCTCTGTTGTGTTTTCTGTTATTTTTTAGTGTAGTTTCACTAGAAGTTACAGGAGATTACAAAAATATTTAAATGTTTAGTCTCTGATTCACTTTCTGTATCGCCTCTATTCCTTTTGCTAACTTTCCCTTCTTTGATCTCATCTCTGTCTTGTTGATATTCCTGTCCTCTCCCGTCCGTCACCTACTTGGCTACATCTCCTTCCACTGGCTCCATCATTTCCTCTCTCTTCTCCTTTCTCCCTCCCATTTATCATTTGTTTTTTACTATTCTCTTTAACTCAGCCTGGAAATTACTTATCTATCTTTCTGTCACTAAACCTCTAACTCAGTGGCTTTTTTAATCACTATTTTTGCCCTCCCTTTATGCAGGTGACATGAATACTATTTATATTTCATGTCTCCGACTTCTACCGACCGAATCTGGTACTATGGCACCACTACATTTGTGATCGTGTTACACATAAACACTCACAAGTAGAGAGAGAGAGAGAGAGCATCAGTGAAATCATTTTATAGCTTTTGCAAGTTAATATACATCTTAGCATTTGACAGGTGCATTCGTCACATCTCCATGGAAACTGGTAGCTGCTGGAGTGTGTGTGTAAGCGTGCTTGTGTTTTTGGGTGTGGGTGCTAGTGGGCAATGGTTTTGTAGGGTTGCTGAAATTCACTGGCCCGCCTCAGACCTTGGCATCTGCAGTAGAACACAGGCTGCAATCCATTTGGCACTTAATTCAATATATAGTGTACTGCTTACCTATATAGACCATGGCCAAAATGAGTGTACTAGATATGGAATAGGGTGCCATTTGGGTTTCATTCACAGACGGAAGATTAATAAGATCTACATCACCAGCCTGTCATCGCCTGGAGGAGTGAAGAGAAGGAGAGAATATCAGAGAGGATAGGCGGGGGAGAAGAGTGGACAGAAGAGAAATTAGAGAAAAGGAAAATAGATCAAATAAGAGGGGAGGACAAGAGAAAACATTTAAATCGAAGAGAGGATTATATCAGACCTGACTAGATAGTAATTATATGCTGTAGGACAGTATGTAAATTACTTACGATATGTGTATCTGTATTACGGTATGTTTATTTGCCCACACAAAGTTAGAGATGTCTACAATTTGTATATCTGTGTTTGACTATGTTGCACTAAACTGGGGGGAACAAATCAATGCAAGGATGGTATAACCGAAACGCTTCACCTTGAGGACACACGAAGAAAAAAGTGCTATCATAAGAGTACATTTTCGGGTAAAAGTTACAGTTAGGCTTAGATTTAGAGTAAGGTGTGGTCCATGATGGTCCAGCCAGCAATCTAAGTTGGAGCCTCTGTTTCGCATGTACAGTACTTGAGAGTTATGTTTAGGTATAGTTAGGTTTAGGGTAAATCATGTTTTTGTGGAAGGGATAACGTTTAGTTTAATGGTTAGTTTTAGGAAGACTATTATTCCTTAAAAAATTATAACACTGTTTTTCTTCCAATTTCTAAATACATTAATAGGGCAGTTGCTCATCCCAGTAAATTCAGGTTTGGCCAAGCTGTAAACCTATGACACATCTATCCATTAACGCATTTCCTTCCATAATGTTCCACTTCATGTCAGACTGTTTATTCAACCAGGATGTATTTACCAGTACCTGAATTCTGAGGCCAGTAACCACATATGTGCTTGCGACCTACCACAAGGTGTTGCTAGAGTGCAAGTAGCCAACCAACACATACGGTGCAGCAGTAATTTGAACAGGCCTCTGGGCACTGACCGTTTCCCATCGCATAGTATATGGATGAATGGGAATAATGTTTAAGGGTGTCCCCAAAGATAATATAATATAACATGTGTGTCTGTGTAGCTTCTGCAGGGAGTGCCATTGGGCGTGGGCCAGATCTTTGCCTGTGAGGCCCTAGGGCCCTCTCTGCTGATCCTGGGTGCAACATTGCTTTACTCACCTCTACTGGGGACACATGCTCTAATTGGCTCTGGGGCTGGGACCCTTGCTGGTGAGTATGCTAGTGGTTATCATCTGGTTTTGTGCAAATGCAACCAGGTTGGCTCATTAGCAACCCAATAATTGAAAAAAATGCCAGGGAAGTTAGGGTTATTGTGATATTGACAATAAATCTAGCAATTATATTAAACAGAGTAACAACATTCTTAAGTGCAACTGTTATGGATTTTTCATAGGTCCAATGGCAATATCTATTTTTAGAGTACGGGAGGCTGATGTAGTTAAGTAGGAAAATGTCCCAATTAGAAGGTTGCTTAGGAAACATGTAGGGCCTTTTTCCTAGAGGATATAATGTTTGTGATTATCTATAAAGGGCTATAGCATGCTGGTTTAATCTGCGTCATGACTCATGCAATATTATGAAAGAGCCAGAGTTACATCTACAGCAGATTATAACGTCAGTAGAGATACCAGTCTTAGAAATGGTAAATTAATTAGATCTGAGATTGCCGCCTAAATATATGCTTCACAGAGTTCCGTTAATGGACACATAGCAAAGTCAATTGTTCAGAGGAAACTGATTTAGTGCATGAATCAGATCTTTGTTTTGGAATTGCTGCTAAGAAATCACTACTGAGGGACAGTAATAAAAATGTGTCAGAGATTAATTTAGAATTCAACCATTTACCAAACTGCATTGATAAGCCATCCCATTGGTTTGCCCTTAGTAAGGCTATCATTAATTTTCAATATGACAATGACCCAATTGTGATCTTGTGATCTATCAAATGAACGCTTAATTATTTTGGGGAATCATGGATGCCACGTACTCCAGCTTGTTATTGGCGCAGAGTTCAAAGGCCAGCATCTGTGATGGTATGGAGGTGCATTAGTGCACATGGCAAGGGTGACTTGCACTACACCATTAATGCTGAACATGCACAGATTTTAGTGACAACATGCTCAGTACCTCTCCGGATTCTCTTAAGAAATTTCTAGAACGTTCAAGTCAAAGCCTGGATCTTAATCCTATTGAGATGCTGTGGGGTGATTTGAAACGGTCTGTGCATGCAATAAATGTTTCAAACATCACACAGCTGAATACAGTCTACATGGAGGAGGTGGGAAAAACATTCTCCCAGTCTATGTCAGAGACTTGTAGACAGTTATATAAAATGTCTTATTTAGGTTATGTCGGCCAAAGGGGGTATTACCAGCTATTAGGGCATGGGGTAGAGAAAATCAAATATTGATTTGACATATTTCTCAAAAAATAACTAAATATTTAATGGGGTGTCCTAATTCTTTCAAGCTTGCATACCCTGGCAGAAATTCTCAAATGTTGGCATTCATTTTGAAAAAGTGACTGGTCATGCAAAAAAAACGGTCTTTTAGTTAAGGATAGTGATCATATGAAGCCATGTATTATCACAGTGTTTTCTCCTTTTTTAATCATAATGATAAAGTTGAAATATCCTTGAAGGTTCGGCCTTGTTACAGACACACAAGGTGACACACAGATGCCAAATAAAGGTTAAATTACCACACCTGCGGCTGAATGTCTGTGTATAAATATCTGACTATAATTATCTTTAGCAGGACACGAGGCACAGAGCAAGTACAATACATCCTTTATATTTCTTGAAAACCAATTAACAGAAAAAGCAAAAACATCCCAAAAAATCTTTAAAAAAAGAGGACACAAACTAGCACAGCAGTTCAGCAACAAACAATGAACCATAAACCCAGGACCATGAGGGTAGCTTGAAGAGGATCACCAATTAGAGGCAATGGTGTACATCTGCCTTCAATTGGGGACAACCAAAACTGTCAACAATGAGATGCCTAGAGTCGCCTTTGCGATCAGGTCCTGCCTGGGACCCCCAGGCACATAGAGATGCCCCAGATGCCCCCAGCCAGGACCTTACATTATGAACCAAACGCTAATGAACCAGTGGAAAATCACCCTTAAATAATTACCACATAAAGAATTATCCAAATATGTTCTATAGTCTCTGTGTCTCTGGAATGCGTCTCTACATATGTTAACTAATGTTATGCTAATGTGCATACAATATCATCAGAGCATATAAAGTGAGCATGTGATCCGTGTGATCAAATAACAATGTTGCTGGTTGAGGAGCCTTATGACCTGGGGGAAAAACTCTTTATGACTAGAAGTGCTTGCAATGATGCTCCCATAATCGCTAGCAGACGGCAGCAGTATGAACAGACCATAGCCTGGGTGGCTGTAGTCTTTTAAGATATTGTGTTCTATCCTAAGGCGTTGGGTGTTGTAGATGCCTTGCTCCTGTGACTTCACCAACCTCTGGAGGGCCTTGCGATCAGCACCAGTGCATCTGCCGTACCAGGCAGTAATGCATGTTCTCAGTGGTGCACCTGAGAGGTTGTGCACCTCAGTGGAGTAGAGTTTTTGCAGACATGTCAAACTGAGAAAGTATAGGAATTTTTTGGGACGTTTTTACTGCCAAGTCTGCTTGTCTGGACCAGGTGAGGTCATCTTTGATGAACACACCAAGTAACTTAAAGTTGGAGACGCTCTCCACTTCAGCACCATTGATGTGTACTGGGGCATGATGCCCTCTCTGCCGCTTTCTGAAGTCCACGATTTTCTCCTCAGTCTTGCAGATATTGAGAGAGAGGTTATTGTCTGGGCACCATGTTGCCAGGTCCCCTACCTGCTCCCTGTAAGTGTCTCATCATTGTTGGAGATGAGACCCAGAATGGTGGTGGTGTTCGCAAACCTAAGGATGACATTGGAGCTGTGTGTGGCCACGCAGTCTTGCATGGACACTCGTTTCATTGCCATTGTGACCTTCATCTGTGGCACACAACACAGCTCGTTGAAAGCATGGCATTTACACTACATGGACCAAAATATTGGGCCACACCTCTTCATCATTGGATTCACGTGTTTCATTCAGTCCCATTGCCACAGGTGTATAATGCAGCACCTAGCCATGCAGTCAGACTATGTGAAGTTACAGAGTGGAGTTGCTAAGTGCTGAGGCACATAGTGCGTCAAAGTCGCCAATGCTCTGCTGACTCAATACATGGGTGTTGCCGAGTTCCAAACCTCCTCTGGCATTAACATTACCACTAAATAAATAATTACCTCAGTACCTCTCCGGATTTCTTAAGAGAATCTGAGCATGTTATCACTAAAATCTGTGCATGTTCAGCATTAATGGTGTTGTGTTTGTCACCCTTGCCATGTGCACTAATGCATAAAACTGTGCATCAGGAGCTTCATGGCATGCGTTTCCATGGTTGAGCAGCTGTATGCAAGCCTTACATCACCAAGCATAATGCCATTGAATGGAGTGGTGTAAAGCACGGCGCCACTGGACACGCCACTGGAAACGTGTTCTGTGGAGTGACGAATCACGCTTCTCTATCTGGCAGTCTGATGGACGAGTCTGTGTCCATAAAGACATGGTTGGATGAGTTTGCTGTGGAAGACCTTCACTGGTCTGCACAGAGCCCTGACCTCAACCGCATCAAACATCTTTGGGATAAGCTCCATACAGACCTTCTCCAGATCCTTCAGGTTTCAGGGCTGTTGCTGGGCAATACAAACCCTTTAACTCCCTCCAAAGATTTTCCCGGACATGCACCAGGTTGTATGCGCTCCGGAGGTCCTGGTGAATACACACGCCCCCCAAAGCTCCTCGATGGCCGAAGGGATGGGGGCATCGGGTTCCGGTACTTGATGGTGATGTTGTTCAGTCTTCTGTAGTCAATGCACGGCCTTTGCCCCCCCCGTCCCTCTTCTTCACAAAGAAGAAACTTGCAGAAGCAGGTGCGGTGCAAAGGCGGATGTGTCCCTGCTCCAGCGCCTCTTTCACATAGGTCTCCATGGACTCATTTTCGACCACGAGAGAGGGTAGATCCGGCTTCGGTGGGGCATGGTGTCAGGAATGAGGTCTATGGCGCAGTCCCCGGAACAGTGTGGAGGGAGACACCTGGCCTTTTTGTTGGAAAAACCCCACCCAAGTCTGCGTACTGGGTGGGATGATGCTGAGTTGGAGGGCGCCCTGTGGGCTTTCCACCACGGTTGCTCCACATGTGATGGACAGGCAGGTCTTATGACACTCTGGGGACCATCCCAGAATCCTCCGTCTGCTCCAGGCGATGTTGGAGTTGTGTTTCTGGAGCCACAAAAGACCCAGGATGATGGGGTGTATGAATGACGGCATAACCAATAATTTCAGTCTCTCTCTATGGCAGCCGTTTACGGTAAGGGTGAGCGGACGAGTGATGTGGGTTACAGCACCGGACCCCACGGGCTGCCCATCGAGAGCCTGCATGGGAATGCAGGACCTTAAATGACGCAAGGGCAGCCCAAGGGCGGACACCACTGGTCAATGAAGCTCCCTTCAGCACTAGAGTCAATCAAGGCTGTAGATGTATAAGAGGGAAAGCAACCAGACAGCACACAGCTGATCAACAGAAGGGGCTGGCTATATTCGACCGACGTAAGGCACCCATCGTGCCCATCTGTGCTAATCGCCTACTCACCCCCATCCTGCTCCGTGTCTGAGCCGAGGCACACCCCTTCCGGAAGTGTCCCCGTTCCCTGCCGAACAGGCACAGACCCTGTTGACTTTGTCACTCCCTCTCCTCTGCGGTGAGCCTCGTAATTCCTAGCTTCATAGGCTCAGGATCGGGCACGGCGCGCCAAATGGTCACGGTTCCGGAGCTGTCCGTCAATGGCAATGGCCCGGGCGAATGTAAGCATCCAGCGACATGGATTCACTGACACAAGCCAGCTCCATCTGAACCTCCACCCGCAAGTGCCTGCTGAAGGCGGTTTGTAGAGACAGCTCCTTCCAGCCAATGGTGGCCACCACTGTCCGGAACGACAGAGCATACTCCGAGGCCGTGCTCATTCCCTGGCTCAGGCGCATAAGTCGCTAGCCCCTATCCCTCCCCTCAGCGAGATGATCGAAAACAGCTCGAAACTGAGATATGAAACCGGGAAAATACCTTATTTCCCCAGATCCGCTCTCCCAGAGTGCCATTGCCCATTCGAGAGAGCGCCCAGTGAGCAGAGTGATTATTGTGGCCACCTTCTTAAAATCAGACATTGGCTGATCTCCAAAGTACAACTCACATTGGAGAAGGAAACCACAACAACCCTCCGGATTGCCATCATATTTGCCCGTCTTAGCTTTCCGGAGTTCTCTCTCCTGAGCGCGACTAGACATGGTCAACCATGCTGCCATGTGGGACATCATCTCACTGAATGCTGTAACCAATCCCGCGATCTGTCCCTCCATAGCGCGGAGTGTATCCTCCAGCTCTGATGCACAAACTGGAGACCTGGCGCCGGCCCCACTCTCGCCCTGACTCATGATGAAGGAAGTGGTGTCCGAAAAGAAAGGAAACAAGAAAACGGGTAACTGAACGTGTCGATAAATCAAAACCAAAAAAAGGTGCCTCTATATTGGTGATGGGTTATTCAGTGAGGTGCAAGGCAAAAATTAAAGAGACAAAATCTTCAGTTGGGATATTTACTACGCCAAAAACACGACGAACAGCACAGCACATTTCCAAACAATAACCTGTGACGGGCATGAACAAACACTGAACTTAAAAAGGTGAACTTATGATGTACAGGTGGGGTGTGGGGTGTGTGTGGGGTGCGTGTGGGGTGTGCTGCTACCATCTCCTGCCGGTAGTTAGTACGCCGGCAAGGTGGATCGCTGGAGAGGACAAGGGTAAGCAGCGCAACGCGGAGCAGCCGTCACAATAATAACTATACATTGTTCAACATACTGTTAACATGCTGATTTAATAGAATAGCCTACTGATAACTTACTGGTTATAGGAAAAACATCTATAATATTCACACACATACACATCACTGTTTAAAAGCATTGATGGGCTGATCGGGGAAGCAAGTTTTTGTTAGGTAGAGAAAATGGAGTAAGGAAAGGATATTAATGCACAAACAATGAGAATGGGAGAGAGGTGGACATTAGCATTAGGGAGTGTAGAAACCTAATGTTTCCCCCGGGTTGCAAATCAGAGAATGTCCACGCCGTTCAAGTCTTCCCAAATTATACACCTTTATTACGAATGCACCTGGAGATCCGTCACGCAGGACAGGACGGTCTAAAGTCCGTTCACATCGCCACTTCCCCCCCACAGTCAATGCATACAATTTGCTGCGCGCGCTTCCTGCATGTCCGTCTT